>JAZGTI010004789.1:0-27143 GCA_036877585.1 Botia kubotai
ACACTCAAGAAGTCTCAAAATGAGACGCTTAGCAACCCAGAATCAAATCTCGACAGGAAGGTTTGCCAGGATGGCAAACTGTGCAATTTATACGGTGTTGCTTCTGTATTTAACATTGGAAACAGTTCTCAAGAGAATCATATTTAACATCCACTTACAGCAAGCTCATCTTCCTCCTTGTCGCTTTGCCACTCGCATTCCTCATCTGTGGGTTCCACAGTACCACTCACAATCTCTCGTCTCTGTGTTACATAAATGACATCATCAATTTAAGTTGCACTGTGATGACGTTTAGCTTTTAGCATGTCCCCAACCAAGGAAATGGCTTGTGTTAGCGCAGCCGGCTATTCGTTCTGGTGGGTTGAATTTAGCACATCAATGATCATATAGACAAATGGAGACAGCCATGCTGGAAGAAAACGTGGTTTTGACGTTCCAGGTTCTTTAGCAGTTTAACCCTGCATTAAACCAGCTCTGATACACCAAACATGTTTAAACGGAATGTATTATAAATGGTATTATAAAAACTGTTTGCATACTTTGTCAAAGATGGGCTTGTAAAGCGCAGCATACTTTCTCTCCAGCTCATGGATTTCTTCGTAGAACTTTCCCTCTATGTTGCCGCTCTGAAGCTGGAGTCTCTTGAGGGCATAAACTCTTCTCTTCACCGTCTTGGGCAGGAGGCTGAAATTTGGTACTCTGAAAACACCAACAATCAAAAAACAGTCTCATGGATATATTATTATATATATAATATTACAAACATACAGATCTTTGATACGCAACAAGTTTAAAACTTTACGCTTGTTAAATGTAAACACCAAGCACTTTCATGTTTAGAACAGATATAACTCCTCTGAAACTGAAGTGCACTTAACAGACTCAATAATACTTTTAAAGGTGCATGATTGTTGTGAACATAATCAAACTTAGCTCCTCTTATGACTCCGCCCCCTGCCCCCACACCCGTGTTGCTATTGGCTGGGGGCTACACACCCATTGGCCAAAAGTGACTTCCCATAAACCTCCTGAGCACCCCAAAACAACAAAATAATTTAGGAAAGTGTCTCTGTACGAACGGCACGTTTATTAGTATGGAAGTCCATACCAGCATAGTGCACCTCAAAATATTCACATTTTTCGATTTTATTTTTTAAATCATTTTTATCTGTCCCAGGCAAACCGATACATTGTCTCCTACCTTTCCACTTGTGAAAAGGGCTCTGGCTTGTCAAACTGTACAACTTTATTTCCTGCTTTGCCTGTAAGTGACAGAAAAACAACAGAAGCAGTTGTTGTCTGGAGGGTCTCCATGCAGTAAATAAGTGTAAGGGAATAATTATCTCTTGTATATCACATACCTTTCGCTTCGTTCTTTTCATTTTTTCTATCCATTTTCCTCTCCACAGCTATTTTGCGAAGACAAAATGGTACATGTGTGTTATACTTTCTCTTATTCATTAAATGTCAATTCCAAACTCTTTATTTCAGTTTAACACGACTATACAACCTTTTGTAATTATACCTGTGTGACGCAATAATACAGTCATCATGTTCAAGTGTGGTTTAAAATACCAAAGCAGATGCTGGTATTAGTAGTTTGCACAATACCAAGTGGACAAGTGGAGCTGTCAATCATATATGACATGTTGGCATTCATCACAGTACAATGTATGAGTTGTAATGTAAAACAGACAATTGTGCGCGTTGTCCTTTTTATGAATATAAAAATGATGCATTACGTCAGTGCGAGATAAAATGTGTGTTGTGGCTCATTTAAGTGGTTTTAAGAAACACAGGCTAAAGGAAATCAGTAATGAATGAAGAAATCTTGTAGTCAACAACAATACACTATATCTGTCCCATTGCTTGTTGCTGTGCATCTGTCCACGGCGGTTACATGTCCGATACACATGGGCAACCTGTATATCTGTCAACACTGACTGTTTCAGCTCTTAACATTTAAAACGTCTTGATGAAGTCGTTACAGCACATTAAAACCACATAAACCGGTTTAAATCACAATCTATACAGATCCATTAACCATCGCTGTGTGAATGAGGATTTTATTTAACTTACCTCCACGTTACAATCCACACTGTCCTCACGCTTCTGGCAGACGGAGAAGTGCGATGCCACCTCCCACCATCCGGGTCCCTCATTGGACGACCGGCTGTCACAGGGCACGCAGGTAGACCAATCAGAGATGAGCGTTTGTATTGCAACGCCTCATTGGTTGCGACGGTCCATGACGTCGGAAGAGCGCACGTTGTTGTGCGTACTGTGTAGCGTACTCGTCGTCTTGTTATTGAAGAGTGTTCAGCACCAACAGAGAACAATTTATTTTTAACTGTGTGTTATTTCTGTACCTTCGGGTGGTATGCGTGTAACACAGCAGTGTTTTAAAAGCAGTACATTTGCACCTGATGTTTCATCTTAGCTGACCAGTAACTAGTTTGCGAGAAACTAGTCTGAACTTCTCAAAATACAGTTTTTGCACACGTTTTACTTCGCATGCTCATGAAATGATGGTTACCGCAGAACTCGTCAACAAACGTGTGAGTAAAGTAAGCACACAGGTTCCTTGTAAATACACTATAATTAGGGCCTCGCTTGAACCGTTATATCTGTCATTAGAATGGATCATTTTTCACTAGGTAGGGCGCAGTGCTCCACCTGGACATGGTATCAAGTTCATGTTAATATTTCTCTCGCTTCTCTCATGTGCCTTCAACGCCTTTGGGAACAAGCTGTTTCTAGCCACGAGTAACAGCACTGCACAGGGACAATTCATGTCTTTTTATGCGCATTGCTGGCATCGACGGGCCTTTATGAATGCAGCTTGTATTCAAGGTTTAGGCACCTACAGTACGTTCATTTTATTAGCATGTGTTCATTTGACACTAAAACTAGTTTAATTTGTCTTAACGCAGTACACAGCATGCATCGTTGGTAAAATGTGTACTATAAATGATTCTTGTCCTACATATCGCAGTATATAACATGCATTATATGTAAAAGCATGTGTACTATGTGCATTTCTCAACATTACTTTCCAATTGTGACGCATGCGACCATTTACGCACGTTTTATGTTGCTGCTGGTTGCGCATTAGATGCAGCTAATTAATAATCAATAATGAACATTTTGTTAGAAAACGGACGCTTGCTGTAGATTGTTTAAAAAGATTTACTTATGTTCATGTCATGCCTGTGAAACCATGAAACCTGTGAAGTTAAAACTGTCGGTGTCAAGGCGATGGGCGGGTCTAACAAATCACCCTTCCGAACCTTCATTCATAGCTTACTTAAAGCGGCGCGGTGGCGAAGCGTTGCGTCTCCAAACCTGAAACAGTAACAAACATCGTCTGGATTTCAGGAAGAGACGTACAGGTAGGAATACGAATGAAGTATTATATGGTGTGCCATGTAAATAGAAAGAATACAGCGGCAGATTGCGGAGCTCGTTCACCGGTAAGTAAGTAGGTGAAAGTGCAAGAGCGCACCCCCAGCCGTGGTTCTCTGGTGACAGAAGTCCTACATTCAAAAACAAGACGATGCAGTAAAGCGACGCGGTTTGTCTTCGCATGAAACGAAATTGCGGGTCGTTTATGCAGTGCGATAAACGTTGCGTTTATTAACGCGTATGTGTTGACATTCAGACGTCCAGCAGCGCCTGGCGTGTGTTGCACAACGGGGTCAGTAGGTGCCCGGGTACGCTCGGGCACCTTTCCAAATAGGAGTCAATTAAGGAAGGCGATTGTATATTGTTATTACGAGTATGTAGCATTACAACACGCAGTAATACATCAAATGACTGTTTTTCGACGGTTTATTAATAAACACTGTCGAACATATTTATTGACGCAAATGTACTTGTGAAAAAACATTGAATTGTTTTTTATTCAAGTCAACAACTTTATTTACTGTGACGTAAGCTGAATAAAACTAAGATATTGTCTTTAATGTGTTTGATACGTTTTATGGGTCATGTCAGGTAAAACAAGCCGCGCATTTTTACATACTACGTCGCGCGACACAGCCACTACGTCATATGTTTATACTGATACAAATACATATGCGAATGTAGTAATCTTCGATATTTCCCATATCTAATAAACGAGAGGCTTATAACCATTGCATGGTAATGACAGAACACGTAATACAACTTTATTAAAATATTGTGATTCACAATGGCGAACAGCATCAACAGAGCCTCGTGCTCGAGCGCGTGACCTTTCCCCTAGTTTCCGTCTGCACCGGCACGTCACGTGATCCCGCTGCTGCTGGGGGGACGATATGTGACTGCGAGCGCATAACAGCACCTTGTTTCCAAAAACATGACCTTCATGAGCTATATGCTTATTGGACTCCTGTTAGATGATTATATCACCAGTATAAACATTTATAATGACGCACTTATGTAAACACAGAACTATCATGTGCGCGCATGCGTCTGTGGGGAAGTGCAGACAGGTTTATAATAACTAATGATGTTTAAATAGTTCATTATAAAATGCCTAATACATCATTAGTTAATGTACATTCAGATAATGACATGCAACTTCGATATAATTGTATACATACATTCATATTTAAATATATATACATGATCTAGCCTACTAAGCTCTACTAAGCATTGTATAAAGTTTGTGACACGCTAATTAAGGTCATTTATTGTAAAAATAATTATAAAATGATACCCACATGTCAACAATGCATGTCTTTGGTGACCTTTTGGTGACTTACAAAACATACTGTGGTACTACCATGATACAGTAATGTATACATATACAATGATCTTTGGTATATGTCATGGTATTTACATAGTACATGTCCAATATACCATAGTAACATACCATTATACCACAGGGTACCTTGTTGAATCTGTGTAGTTGTGGTTTTATTGTTGACATTTGCAATTGTAGTTTCCATGGACACAACCGTATCACAGAACTTGGACGCTACACTCTGGGATCTCACAATGTGATAAAAGTGTTTGTCTCTGTAGTTTGCAGACGTTTATGGTTCTGTTACTTAACCATTGTTCAGCTCTTGCGTAAAGTTGCCTAGCCAGTTCAGAGAGTCTGCCTTTCATTTCACCTTTGTTTATAAAGACTGACAAGGAAACAAACACACACGTAATAATACTGATATTAATATACTCATATTGTTATTAAGTTAGACACCATGTGACATCATTCTTGGTTCACTAAACAAGACAAATAGATTTTTGGATATATTGATGCTCTATATAAACTTTGTTTTCATGCCATTCGGACCAAAATACACTGGTCACATGTCATCTTGACCTAACACACATTCCTGTGGCTTTATTTACACCAAGGTGACGTTTACACTACACACTTCATCAAGGTCATGAATGAGTCTGGCAACAGTTCATGTCATGATTTGAATTCACGAGGTCACATTGAACAGTAGATCAAAAGTGAATCGATTCTGTTCACAGCTTTATTACAGCAACATGTTGTGAAACACATTGTGACACTGGAAGCTTGTTTGTACATACAAACGAGGGCAACAAAGGGTACGATTTTCTTGTTGTGGTTGTGAGAAAGCACACAAGCGCTTCTCTCTAGTGCTCTCAGACTGTTGGACCCGTCTGTATATCAAAACACCATGTTTTACTTACTTTACTTATGTCTGCTTACCACGCTAGTGCCACAGTACTCCACTAATCCCTACCCAACTAATGGGGAACGTTCTCAGAACGCTGGCTGACGTTCTCTGAAAGTTATAAAAACATCCTTGCAGTACCATTAGTATAACTTTTTAACATTACATAACTTTTATATCAAAAACGTTATACTTAAGCAGTTAGAGGAACGTTTTGAAAACATTAAAGAATGTGAAAAAGTGTTTGAATATTGTTCTCATAGCCATGCAATAAGCTTTAGCTCTATTCCTGCTTGAAAATGCATTTGTAAACCGGGCGTATTGTTGACGTTTATGGCAGAATGTTAAACGCTCTTGTCTTCTGCTCAATGAATACATGTGAATATGCCATAGAACGTTTTTCTGACGTTGCGTTTACGTTTCTCTCCTCACCACAGCAGTGAGAAGGTCCAGTGAGAATGGCAGAAGCTCATCAGGCAGTGGCCTTCCAGTTCACGGTCACCCCAGATGGCATTGACCTGCAGCTGTGTCACGAGGCCCTGCGTCAGATCTACCTGTCTGGACTTCACTCCTGGAAGAAGAGGTTCGTCCGCTTCAAGGTGACTGCACACTTCACCTACATATCAGACAGATAGTGATCCACACATCTGCCATGCTAATGTACTTGCTAATGTACGTGCGGAGTTATGGTTATTTTGGTTTATTTGGTTTCCCACAAATGCCGTTTTAAATACATGTTATTAATAAGCACATGTAATCACTTGATTATATTACTGTGATTAATATTGTGATTGTGTTTATCCGCAGAATGGCGTCATGACTGGGGTTTATCCCGGAAGTCCCTCTGGACTTCTGGTGGTCGTGGTGGGTTACATGTCCTCCACCAAATATGCCAAAATAGATCCCTCGCTTGGCATGTTCACCACGCTGTCGACACACTTGCCGGTCAGGTAAACGACATTAATTAATCACTTGTCAATCACAAGCCATGTACAGTATTGGGATGCATTTAGAATGTATATATAAATATATGTATATAAGTCAATAATGTCAGTTTGTAGTGGAACAAATACAGAGATTCAGTGTTGAATTTGAATGTTTCTGCATATTTGATTTGTGGTGTTTGTGGTTTTTCCACCATGTGGGAGGGGCCAAAAGACAAACTTTCACGTGAGTGGACGATAAAACAGATGCCTCTAAACTATTGTAGTCAAAGCAGCCCAAAGACCGTATGCAAAGCTAAAGGTTTTATTGGCCATTATTTGTGAGTGGTCGCACAATAAAACATAATGTTTCACTGGATCTGGATATCCCTGATATAAACAAATCAGTACTTTGCTTATAAACTAAACAGTACAAATGTTTTGGTCAAACTAGTGCTGTAGGTTTACTATTACAAAACATTTATCCAAAGCGACTTACAGTGCATTCAACATAAACACTGTTTATATATGTGTTCCCTGGGAATCAAACCCAGAACCTTTGCGCTGCTAACACAATGCTCTACCCATTGAGCTTCACAGGAACACCTTTCCTTTGCTATTGTTATAGTTACTACAATAAAACAAGTAAATAAAACAACAACTATTCTGTTGTTTTACCCACCAAAAATAAAACAATGACAGATTCTGAAACATCAGTATTAATGGTAATTATTGTCACTTTGGTATTTTGGTGGCAGATGGTCAATTTTGATGTAAACTAAGTTGATCGTTTAAATAGTTTGTTTGCTTGCAGCAAGTACTTAACAGAGGAAGGGCAGCGCATTGCCGGCGGGGTTCTGGTTGGAACAGGATTGTGGGTCGCGGTTATTTTCGTTATGAGGAACGCACTGAAGCATTTGCTCTCCTGGCACGGCTGGATGTTCAATCGACACGGAAGTCTGTCCTTCAAGACGAAGGTTTGGCTGGTGAGTGAGGAATCCATCAGTTCACAGTTCCAGCTTGGTCAATGTTTTCCAACATTTAATGAGATTCCGAAGTCAAATATGGATTTGTGTTAATGACACACCCAATCATTCCCACTCATTCCCAATCATTCTAGTTTTTGTGCGTTATTCTGGACTTGTTGCTTTGATGCCATTAAAAACAAGCTATAAATTGTGGTACTGTTTTAACCGTTTATTGTTTAAAGAAGTATTCGTGCTCCTATCGTTTGGTTTTATCACTTTCCAGGTTTTGGTGAAGTTATTCTCCGGGAGAAAACCAATGCTGTACAGCTTCCAGAGTTCATTGCCACGGTTACCTGTGCCCGCTGTCAAAGACACCATGAGAAGAGTGAGTCACGACTGTTACTCTCACATTTGGCCTGAAACATCAAGAAACATCATCATGCTGTGAATCCGTAAAAAAAAAAGTTTGGAATGTCATCACTCTCTCGGTTTTCCTTCTATTTCAGTATCTTGATTCAGTGCGTCCCCTGATGGACGATGAAAAATACAAACAAATGGAGGCGCTAGCAAAGGACTTTGAGAAAAACCTCGGCCCCAAACTCCAGTGGTACCTCAAACTCAAATCCTGGTGGACCTCCAATTACGTACGTTTGCTTCATATCTACTAGTTAAAACCAAATTCACTTCAAACCTGCAATACATCATTTTTTCCTATAAAAATGAACAAAACTGTCTCCTTACCACAACGGAAAGTTTATAATAGTGATTTGTAACTTAAACTGGGAAAAGAACGTTTTCCCAGGAAATGCCAGTTTGGCTTTATTTGTCACTTAACAGACCTAGTGAAAGGTACTTAACGTAACAGGCAATTTTACATATCAAACAGAGATGGCGACAGAGAGACAAAAGTTCAGCTATTTAAACAAAACACAAGGCCTTACCGTAATAATAGTAATATGTGGTCATATATTAAAGCCTTATGAGTAATAAAGAGACTTCTGTTATATATAAGTCACATGATATTTACTCTGTTGTCTTTTTCTCAGGTCAGTGACTGGTGGGAGGAGTATGTTTATCTGCGAGGTCGTTCACCAATCATGGTCAACAGCAATTACTATGCGATGGTAAGACGATGCAGCGCTTATCCGCACCGGCCTGAAAAGAAGTCCGTTTGTCATTTAGGGTGAACTTCAAAAATAATCTGGCTGGAATGTTGCCGGTTCGATGATGTCATTGCCATCATGCCCTTGAGCAAGACACTTCAGCGTTCTCCAGAGAACTGTCCCGTAAAAGTTCACCGTTTTCTGTTTTTGTTTTTTTAGGATTTCCTGTATGTGTTCCCCACCAATTTCCAAGCCGCTCGCGCCGGTAACGCCATCCACTCCATCATGATGTACAGACGGAAACTGGACAGAGCGCAAATCAAACCTGTGAGTTTTGAGTCTCCGCCTAGTTTTGCCACAGCATAAAAATCACACATCCCGAAGTGTCTGATTTAACGATATCCATTTTTAGCCTGCGTACATTCTGGGGCTGCTATACTCGTAAAAGACAAAGATCACTCCGAAAAGTTCATGAAAGTAGTTCATACAACTTTCACAACAGGTTCTGGGGTCATATGAAAGTCCCGTGAGGAACAGATGGAACATTTGTCCCTTCGTCATAGCTGACAAATCACATGACATCATGACGTTAAACACCCTTAAGTCTCGGACCACTTTTATGGTGCATTTTTGACGTGTAAAGACAAGAAAGAAAGAAAAATTATGAATACCCTGATGACAGAACTTTCCATTGTTTTGCTGAAGTTCTGAAGTTCTGCTGGTCCGTTAGGTCAGGGTAATGAGAGTAATGTATGGTTCAGTGGCGGTCAAGTTAAAGCACTGCGATTACCAGGAACTTCTGTTTGAACATTAACATCTAACTCTGTGATCTTAAGTTATGAGTCACAGGCTATCACACATACAATGGAATACACCTTCTGAAATACTTATTCAGTACCTGAATCAGTATGTTTATATATACCTGTATTATATAGGTGTGTATATAATGCACAAATGATATAGATATATTGTGTATATAGAGAGTTTATTGTTCTATGATGTTTTTGGTTTAGTTGCAGACACTAACATGTAGCAGCTTTGACAAATACTCTTATTAACATCTGTTAACATGTTTCTGCTTCATATAACTGACGTCGTCTGTTTTCCAGTCATGTATCTCACCTACGTCAGAAGAAAAATGTGTTATGGTGCATGATGCTTTGCTTTTGATTGGTTACTTGTTACTGCGTAAATAACCAATTCAATAGATACATGTTGAAGAGGCTGTTTGTTATATCGTATCATGTTGTACTCTCTCTCTCTCTCTCTAATTATCCTCCCCCCACCTTTTTCTGCATGTGAACGAGCCCCCCTCCAATAAATAATCTTCTGTTTTGTTCCTCACACCCGGACGCTGCTGCGTTTGCTATGTGCACTCACATGACGCGCGCAGCTATACTTGCTGGAGAATTGTGTGCCACTGTGCTCGGCGCAGTGGGAAAGGATGTTTAACACGGCGCGCATTCCGGGTCTTGAGACAGGTAAGAGGAGGGGCTTGTAGGCCACGCCCCCGCACCTAACCTCCTTCATCATCTCCAGACGCGGCAGCCCAATTAACATGAAGACTCTCCCTCAAGACAACAGCACAGTGAAACATTAGTGCTTATTGATTTATCGTGGCTCACTGATATGTGGTCTTCAGTATCTAGATGGCGAGGTGGCCAAATATAGATATATGACTAATATATACCACCAAACGTTTAGGGTCACTTAGTCTATATTAAGATTTTTTTTCACACAAATGGAATTGAGCATTTTTAAAAATGTGCTCTTGGTATTTTACCACCTGTTTTCATGAGACATCACCATGAGATGCTTTCAAAACGGTACTGAAGGAGTTCACATGTATTCTCGTCTCTGATTGGCTGTTTTTACTTCATTATTTGGTCATGTCAAAAGCTTTTTTTAAAATAAGATTTGTAATTAATGTGTTGGCACAAGTCATGTTTGTCTACAGAACTAATTTCAAACATTAAAACAAACACCTTTTGACAAACAGTGTGTATAGATTATACACACTGACACCTGTGTCTGCTTGGTCAGTCAACAGATGGTATTTACCCAAGTGATTATTTTAAGTTTACAGTTTTGTTATCTTATCTGCTTTTCTTAAATTCTGGTAGATAGTTCATATATTGTATGTTTATATTGACCACCCCTCTCTATAGATTTCTGAACCCATACTGGCTGATCATTAACTGATCTGAACCCAGTCTGGTTAGCTGTAACCACATAGCGAGCAAGCTAAAACTTAGTTGACTTATATTGTAAATATTGTTTATGGAACACAACTGTGCTGTTAGACTGAGGCCAGTCTCCATGTTGAATCTCTCCAGATGGTTCCCCACTCCGCTCTCTTGTGTCTTGTTCGTCTGGTGTTCCATTGTTCCATGTTCTTCTACAGGTTTCCATCGTACTATTGTGGGTTCCTTCCTTGTTTTTCTTTCATTTTCTCACTCTCTGTTCTTCACAGCTCATGGTTCTAAACACTATACCCATGTGCTCAGCTCAGTACGAGCGTATGTTTAACACCAGTCGAGTTCCAGGTGTTGAAGAAGGTATTCCTGCCCCCCCGCCTGCTTTTTGCACGTTGATTTCACAATGAATTCACATAATTAGCTGCTAGTACCCATGTAGTGTAGCGTTATGGGCCGCAATCCACTGTGGTTTGAGTGATTTGCTTTTAATACTGCACTCGGCAGCTGGTGTTTAGAGAGGAAGTTTGAACTGACGAGGCATGTTTACCTAACGTGTGATTTAATTATTAACCCGTTAACCCATAAATGCAAAACAGGAAATCATAAAGATTTACACCCATGTGGCCATATAGATTTACAGATAGAGAGTCCATGATCCAGATGTCATTGTTACTGCTAGTAATTTATAGCAGAGTAAAATCAGTGGTGTATATAATAAAAATTATATATATATATATTATAATAAAAATGTCATAACTTTAATTATCTTTATTAGGTAGAACTTTGCCTAATCTAACGGCCTAATCTACTAACAGCAAGAAACGTAGTTTTAACTTTATTTTACCAAACACACGATATCCTTTGTATAATCTCTCATCACTTTGGCCTCATTTACATCCACAAAATAATAATACAGTCTTTGACGAAGTGCTTGTTTAAAATTCATACATCTTTAAAACTAGAACAGAATTTTGTGTCTGTTTACGTGGCTCTCCGGAATACTTGATTCTGATTGGTTGCATTCTGCAATCAGATCTGTGTGTCCAGTAGCTTTTAATTCGACCATAGTCCTAGTCCCAGCCAATGTATTCATGCAGCTCATATTATTTAAAATGATATACTGAACTCAAATCAGTGTCTCACAACCATTTATTTAGTAAGTAGCCGTGTATAAAGTGGAATAGCATACAAGCAGATGGTCATTATCTCACAATAAAGCCTTTCAGGGTGATTATCCTGTCAGGATTTATGTTGCCATAACGACCAGCTGACTGTACATTATCACATACAAATCCAGTGGAAAACAAGCATTTGGTCTCCTTTTCTTCTTCTGCTCTGCTCTTTATCACCGGCCTTGCTCTTCATTGTCTGCTGACTACCATCCCAGCTAACAGGGAATGTTCTCAGAACGCTGGCTAATGTTCTCTAAATGTTCTTTCACCGTTATCAAAAGCGTTCTTGCAGTAATGTGACAAGTTGTTAGTGGAGTGATTTCAAAACGTTACAGAATGTTTGAGAAACATTCTTATAACCAAGCATTAATTAACATGAAAACGTCTAAAAAATTTATATTTTGAATGTTCCCAGAACTTTCAAAACAGCATTTTTGATGTTTTTCGAGAAACATTCCTACAATCTAAAATGTTTAGCTGGGATTAATCATCTAACCAGTAAAAAATGACCAGCCCAAATATGACCCATTTTGCCCAATTCAAGTTGCACAAATAATTATTGGGGAAAGTATAATTTGTTTTGTGATATTCCTGCGAATTTCACACACCGTCCCTCGTGTCCTCTTTCTTCCGTTAACAGACGTGCTTCAGCACGTAAATGAGAGCAAGCACATTGCTGTGTACCACAAGGGTCGGTTCTTCAAGGTGTGGATGTTTTACGATGGGCGGTTGTTGTTGCCGCGGGAGATCGAGCAGCAGATTGAAAGGATCTTGGCGGACAAATCGGAACCTCAGCCAGGGGAGGAGTTTCTGGCTGCCCTGACCGCAGGGGACAGGTGAGACGACCGGACACAAACCGGGCTGGAAAGGAACGTTTTCAACACAGCTGTGACCATCTAAAGCCAAAGAGGATATTCAAATTAGAAACCTTATCTGTGTTTATATAAGTGTGGCTTGGTCTGTTTTGGTTAATCTGCTTCATTTAACTAGACAAGGATTAACAAATATGAGTCAGGTGATCTAACTCACTCGTTTGCTCCCCGTTACCCAGAATTCCCTGGGCCAAAGCACGCTCAGAGTTCTTCAGTAAGGGGAAGAATAAGCAGTCTCTGGATGCCGTGGAGAAAGCTGCTTTCTTCGTTAGTCTGGACGATACAGAACAGCGTTACGAGCCCGACAATCCAGTCCAGTCTCTGGACAGCTATGCCAAATCTCTGCTCCATGGAAAATGCTACGACAGGTGACAATATTATGACTCGGATAAATATAGCACCCTTGATTATGAAATGCAACACATAATCTCAGCTGACAGAGAACATTACATTGGCTAACTTTTCCCAAAAATTCTCTCGAAGTTTTTACAAACGTCATTGTTGTAATATTATTAGAAAGTTTCTTTAATGTAATGTATATCAAAAACCTTATACCTAAGATGTTAGTGAAGCATTTGAATAACGTTCTTATAAGCAAGCATCAACGTTAGTACAATGTCTAAAAAATAGTGATTTTTAATGCTTTTGTTACTAAATAGAAACATTAGGGAAACGTTCCTACAACATCAAAATGAAGAGCCAGAAGTTTAACTTGTTCACTTTGTGTTCTTTGTTCTTCAGATGGTTTGATAAGACTTTTAACTTGATCGTGTTCAAGAATGGCACTATGGGACTGAATGCCGAACACTCCTGGGCTGATGCCCCCGTCATCGGTCATCTGTGGGAGGTACGAATCTCATTAGTGATTCGTGCATATTCAAGCGTTTATGTTATGCAACGTTTAAAAGGGATTTGTGTGTGTAGCACGTCTTGTCATCAGATCCGGTGAGACTGGGCTACACTGAGGACGGTCACTGCAAAGGAAACCTTCATCCCAATCTGCCAGGACCTCAGCGACTGCAGTGGGACATCCCAGAGGAGGTACAGGAGAGCCCTGCACGTCAACAACAGGCCTGTTTTGAATACGTAAATATAACAGGATTTACTTGATCTTTTACAGTGTCAGACGGTTATCAACGACTCTCTGACAGTGGCCAAAACTCTGGCAGATGATGTGGACATGCACATTTTCCCCTTCAACAACTTCGGCAAAGGGCTGATAAAAAAATGCAAGACCAGCCCTGATGGTTTTATTCAGATCGCCCTGCAGCTGGCACACTACAGGGTGAGTGAGACCGGCTGCGTAAACTCAATGCATACTTACACATACTCTGGTGATGTCGCAGAGTTAACAAACAAGCATTTTAGACAAATATTCACACGAACCCACAATAACAAAAGGACAAACGAAAAACAAAAATGAAATAAATAAGAAATAAAACAAAATGAGCAATTTAAAAAAATCTAAATAACCAGCAATGAAATACAGTATGTGACAACTATAAAATATTTGAACATTATCCACAGTAATCTGGAATAAATTTAGTTGTTACTTGTGTACTTGCAGGATAAAGGCAAGTTCTGCTTGACTTATGAAGCGTCGATGACACGTCTGTTCAGAGAGGGCCGGACCGAGACCGTTCGCTCCTGCACCATTCAGACCTGCAATTTTGTCCGTGCCATGATGAGCGATAATGCGACGGTGAGATTTAACACAGAAAAAATTGAATAAGTGAAAGCAGTGACACAGGGAATGTTCTCAGAACGTTGGCTTAAGCTCTCTCAAAGTTATCGATAAAGTTCCTGCAGTAACAGTAGAATATTTTTTTTCATTTATCACAAACATTCTATTTAAGTAGTTAGTGGAACATTTTAAAAACATTACAGAATTAAAATGTAAAAATGTTGAAAATAATTATTTGAAAATTAAAAATATTTTCAATAATAACGTTAATACAACGTCTACAAAACTGGCTGTTTAAACATCCCTAGAACTTATAAAATAACATTTTAATGTTTTTGTTACTTAATGGAAACATTACGGAAATGTTCCTACAACCTAAAGTCGTTAGCTGGGTAAAGGTCGTACCTCACGAAGTGTTTAGTTACGTGATTGGCTAATTGTATATTTTGTCCCGCACTGCTCAGAGGCAGCAGAAGCTGAAGCTGCTGACACTGGCAGCAGAAAAGCATCAGGATTTGTACCGACTGGCCATGACGGGCAATGGCATCGACCGGCATCTCTTCTGCCTCTACTTAGTGTCCAAATACCTGGGTGAAGATTCTGCTTTCCTCAGAGAGGTCAGAGATCCGTCACCTCTTTAATGCCAACACGATTCTTTAACATGGAAATAATGTTTTTAAGAAGTGTGTAAACATGTGGGCGTTACAATACTTCATACTAGTCAAATTTAGTGTGCACTGTCGACCACGAGTAGGTCATTCTGCTAGTAAGTGTGAATTCTCGCACTTCTGAAACGTTTTCTCTTTGAGTGATTCGACAGTATTGAATGACTTGGTTTCAGGTGCTGTCGCAGCCCTGGAGACTTTCCACCAGTCAGACTCCACTCCAGCAGGTGGAGCTGTTTGATCTTAAGAGGCATCCAGAGTATGTCACCAGCGGAGGTGGATTCGGGCCCGTAAGTTGACGAACGTCTTCAATGTTATGCTGAGTTTTTATCTTAACCTCCACGGTTGTTAACACAGTGACATGTCAACATTTGATTGGTTACTACATTTGTGTAGCCCCGCCCAGAGTTATGCATCATTAGTCTGATGTTTTCAGTGAATGTAAAGAGCACAGTGTTTATAAACGCCAAGGTCATGGGTTCGATCACAGGGATTGCACATACTTAGAAACAATGTATAGTGTAATGCAATGTAAGTCGCATAAATGTAAATGTCTATATAAGTTAATTGTGTTATTATTACAGGGTATTAAATTGTATTGTGACTGCTAGCTATTGTTATTGTTTAGGTGGCTGATGATGGTTACGGTGTGTCATACATTATTCTTGGAGAGGATCTTATTAACTTCCACATATCAAGCAAACACTCCAGCCCTGAGACTGTGAGTTTACAGTGTCACAGTGTTACAGTAATACATTCGTATGTTTATGTGTATGTACGTTAACATGTTTCCTTTGTGATTTTCAGGACTCTCATCGCTTTGGCAGTAACATCAAACAGGCCATGCTGGATATACTGGATATTTTCCAGTTTGACAACAACGCCAACAACAAATAATCTATCATTTCTTTGTTTTATTTGTCCTATAAAAGGGAAACCATTCATAAATATTCTAAATAGCTCCTTAGGCGTGTACAAAGCACTTCTTGGTTTTTAAATTCAAAGAATGGTCATTTAAATAGGGACGTTGTTTCTGTGTGATTCTACTGTGTTGTTTTAAAGGGTAAAACATTAGAACCGCTTATTGGAACTACTTTGTATTTCGGGAATTATATCATAGATTGTATAACAGTTTTATTTATGCTGGTTTGTATACATTGTTGCCTTATTCTATGGAATGAACATGAGTGCTTAGAGAAGGTCCTCAGACATCCAGGAAAGACTGTTGCCCCTTTGTGCTGTATTTAAGCAGCTTTCAGCTTCTGGTTAATTTCTCATACTCAGGTTTGTAATTTATTGTTGCTAGAGTAACGCTGTGGCAGCTTAGCTATAAAGGGAAAATGTGGCCATATATTTTAAACTTTGAACATGTAGGGCATAAAAAGTTTTTTCTTTCACTTTTGTTCTTGTATTTGCAAAGTCAGAGCGTATCGGTTTTGCATTGCACTCGCCAACGGTCAGTCATATCCAAATGACATTCGAATTTAGCCTGTGTAAAAAAAAGTTCTGGCCAGAGGTGTATGAAACTATATCGACTTTTAAACTATCAGTTGCCTAGTTTAGATATTTCTCACCTATGATGTAGGCCAGTTATGTTTTCGAGCAACATATTTGAGTGCACTAACAACAAAACCAAGAACACAAAGCAACAAATAAAGCCTTTTATTGAACAAACTGCGATGTTTCCACAGTCACAAGGGAGAAATATAGAGAAATAAAGAGAGATATTTCATTGTGTTGTTTGTTAATAACAGAAAGGTGTGCTATTTATTTATCAGTTAAAATGATCACTGTCTTTATCCAGCATTTTTGAGACTCCGCTTAAGGATTTATTGAATAATAATGTGTGTAAACATACAAGTTAGGGATTTAAAGTAAGCGTGTCGCTTAGCTGCAATGTGTTCACTGTGTCATCTACTGTATCATATTTTCCTCAACAGACCACGAGTGTGCAACAACAGGTTTGATAATGGAATTGTTCAGAAATGTTACTGTAATCAAATACATATTTCAACACAATAAAAGTTTATTTAAAATGATGTTTTTTTGTGACTGTTTGATCATTAGAGATGATTTGAAAATAAAATGTCGACATTTTAACATATATCACATATTTTAACACGTTTTGATAATTTTATAAACCCTGTTTGTACATTTTGGTGTGTGTGTGTGTGTGGAGTTCGGTCTTAAAATAAAACAAAGTATTATTATTATGTATCTATAATTATTATCGATATCAAAATGATCCACAAGATGGCGCTACACACTACAGCTTCTGCTGCACTCAGTTAACCAATTATTGTACAGGCGTGTTAGGCAATAAAACTCATTTTTAATTTTTATCAGTTTAATAAAATAACTAAATAAATAAAATCTGTGGCACAATGACTGCACGATTAGTCCCTCGGCCGGTAAGAATGTATAGTGTTACCTGGCGCTACTTTTCCGGGCGGATGAATTTCAGGCTGCGGTCCTTTCGATGTCTTCCGCCAGTGACGTGCAAAGTTTACCTGGTTAACTGGTGACACGAGTTAAAAAAGTGGGTTAAACTTTAAACAGAAAAGGTTAGTAAGTGATTTTTACACGTTCGTTTAACCTTGACAGGTGTTAAGTTTAAGTCACGTGACTAGACTTTCCAAACAGTGTGTATTTTTAACATTGATCGCGAATTCGTTTAAACTGTAAACACAATTGCTGAGGAACGAGTTAAACTTTAGATTAAAACAATTTAATGAAGCCAGAGCATTTATCAACAGTCAGTATAAAGTTTAGACTTTAGATATTAACACACTTTAAATATAATCCTGCATCCATTAGCCTATTTGTCACTTATTCTTTCAGTTATCTCTTTATGTCTGAAAAACTGTTAAATAATGATGTTCACAGTCAACATTTACGTTAGAAGCTGAATGATCATTTTTAAGTACATTGTAGTGTGTTTATGTGAAGAGCCCTCAGATGAGTTTGGAAAGGGGCAGCGACTACCCCAGGACACGTGCAGCCCATCGGTGACAGTGAGACGGGAGGGTCTTAAAGCCATCGTGAGGTTCCTCAGAAGACGAGAAGCACACGTGAGATATCTCCACCGTCCTGTGAAGGCACGAGGTCACGAACCCATTTCCGCTGGCCAGCTTATGTTTCAGAGCTTCGTTCTTGTCAAGCTCTCCGATCAACGCTTTCAGATGAGGGGTGATTCATACTCGTAAAGCTTTTATTTGTAATATAAATACTTTCATATGAAACAGAACATATAATTAGAACACATTTCAGCATATACATAGTAGGAGGAAAATGACACCCTATTTTCCCCCTGAAAACCAGGTACAGAACAGCGCTCGGACACACACACTACTGTAAGCGTGCTATTGCTAGTTTCTTGTACGTGAGGAACGCTCGCGTGACGTACCGCGTTCTCCAAAACACGCAGTGGTCTATACAGCAGAGCGCACGGTACACAATATCACATTCCCACAATGCAACACACTTGACCTGCCTTTTTCTTCCAGTCAGACAAATCCCTATTTGGCTCATTATCTGACCAAACTACCAGAAATAAAGATACTACTAAGTATCATAGATGAAAAATTGTGAAGTAACATGGTTAATTAACTGGTTAACTTTTGTTTTGTTTACATTTTAAAAGACACTAATCATTTAAACCTTCACTTCTGTGGTTTGTACACAACAGAAAACTGGAAAAACATTTTCACTGAATTTTATTCATTTGGTGAGACACAAACAAGAAATTTGTGTTTCTAAAACCATTCATACTATTATCAACTATTTAGTTGTTTTAAAGAGAGTAAACAAACATGATGGATAAAAATAGATCATGACATTAATTCAGTCTGTCAGAGTGACTTATTATAATTGTTTGTAGAGTAATCTCCGCTCTTAGTTGCAAGTAAGCCATTCGTAAGCTGATTCCTTTGAAATATACACATGCTGCCGGCTCATTGGTGCTATTAATTATAGTTCTGTTTGTCGGAAACACTAACCGGTCCTACAGGGCAACATTAACTCAACCAATGGTGTGAGTTTGTGGGCGGAACTGTCTTTTTTCCACCAATGACAGATGAACGATTTGTTTTGGGGTTTTGAAACCTGTTCGAAAACAGTTTTTTTCGATGATGCTTGTATCACAGAAATTTCACTCTACACCTTCAGAAACTGATTTACGAAATTTACAATGTTACTCAAGAATTTATTCCGCTTATTTTACAGATGAAATCTAAATGTAAGAATTATGATAAACAAAGAAAATGTCTAAATATTATAATCTAAAAATGACCTTTCCATCTTTATGTTTGTGCGTACGGGTGTTCCAGAGAACCTGTAATGAAATAGGTCCGGTGTAAGGTGAGGTTGGGGCCCCTAAATGCGTTTTCCATACGACGCTCTTTGCATGCGCTCCGCTACTATAAATAATTCTTATTGGGTTTAAGTGGAATTAGTGATGGTTTCCATCGTCAGCAGAGAGAGAACAGACGCATAAATATCTCTGCAGACGCAAGCAAGCAAACTATAGCCTATTGACATGTGATTACTGCATGTACTGCTATGATATAGATGGTGTCTATGTCTACAAATGTTGTCTTCTAATGACACAAGGTGAAAATTCAACACCCCCTCAAATGATTAATGAATAACCTCCCTCTAAACAGCATGTTTTTTTAGGACTAGTATTTCTGGTGTATCTGTTTCCATTTAGTACAACACATTAGTACACGTGTTAATCTCATGAAAACATGTGCAGGTCGTATTTCACCCTAAAATTAGAAGAACATTTTTTTTCATAAATTAGATTAAGGCTCTTAGATTTTGCAATGACATCAATTACCCGCAATTTATTTTCATCGTCATATGTTTGGATTTTTACATTCCTGTATTATTTTCTTATTATTTTTAATGGTGATTTTTATTACTGTAATGCTACCATACTGTGCATGGTAGCTTAAAAATTACCATATAATTTCTTAATTTTTATTTGTTTATATTTTGCGATACAGTGAGGATGTGCGATACAATGAGAATGGGATTTTTTTTCCCATTACAGTAAAGTTAATGGGGGCAGGACTGTTGTTAACTAAAAATGTCGCAATGAATTTTGTAACTATTTTTCCTTTTGATTTCGGGTGAATTGTAACCTCGACGGTTTTTCTGAGATTCACTGACACACAGTCGAAACGACGGGTTCCTACAGTAACAAAATGTAAACTTTATTGTAGATTGACATCTTTTTTTTTTTCAAATGTACAGAAGATTAAATTGGATTTAATCTATTCCAATTTTATTCTAAAGATTAAATCAGTAAAGATTGCTCAGCAGGGTACATTACATCATGTGATTGTCATGGCGTAGCATTTTAGTATAAAATACAAGCAGAAGCAGCTCCCAATACACCACTGTATATAAGATCATCACCAGCTGTCTCCTAAACATGCTCAAGTTCAAAGAGCATCAGGAACCAAGAGATTAAGACATTAACGGTGTGCTGGGGTGTAAGACATTTTTCTTTCGGATTTGATATGTTTGACCTGAGAAACCAGTAAACATTCACAATCACAGTGAGAATTAATTGAGGACATTCCCAGTAGGCCACACGTATCAGGTGATACCGATTGAGTTCTCTCTTGTTTCCCCGCTGCACTGTAGAAGCGACGATCCAAGGTTCCTTTGTAGGGCACGAGAGATTTAGCGGCTGAATGAAAGTAGCAGCAACTATAGTCGTTTCGTATTCTCAGATTACTAGCGCAGTCGTAAAAAATGTATTGCCGTTTATTCAGTGCTGCGCTAAACGGAACTGACGTACTTTGAGGGGACAAATGTTGCCCTCATGCGGTAAGAAAAATCATGAAGCGTTATCTCAGATCATGTGTTGTGATGCAGCTACATAAAAATCGTTCGTAAAGTGTAAGCACAAAATATACAAATGCAGCTACAATCGTCAAAGTAATTCCAATGTGAAGGCAGATGTTATATAGTCTGAATCGATATAAAAATCGAATTCTACTTCTCTGTAATTATCTACGACATTCAGTCGCTATTTTGCGAGTTACTTAAGTATTAGAAATACTAGTTTAATATGGTCAATTGTAGAAAGCTAAACGAGTCATTAAAATCAGCACAATATCAAAGTTTCACAGAAATTACATTAAAACTAAGACTGTACAGATATGAAAATGAGGAGACCATCTCCTGTATCGTTTCCAAGTGGCTCATATTCTGCTACTTTTGATTGATTTCCAATGTTTTTGTTTATAGACAAAAATGTTCTGTATGTTCTGAAAGGCCTTCATTTCAGTTTCCTCCATCAGTAAGTGCTTCAGGCTGACTCTTGAAATCTCGTACACTTTTACATTAAAAATAAACACGCTAAATTGAGGTACAATTAAAACATTACAAACCTACAACAAAATATTCAGCAAGTTGAGATGAGTGAGTTTTATGATTTTTATCTTCATTGAACCCATAGTTTTTCCTTGTAGAGTCTCTGCTGAGCCGATTGAGCATGTTTTCGATTGTTTGGTCTTCTTTGTATAATTCCATTGATTGTTTTTAAGCAAATAGAGGGTTTGATTTCCGGCTCCAGGTCTTGAAAGGTGAACACTGTAAGAAGGCTGTAAGAATTTATCAAGTGTAAACCACAGCGGTCCAGAGAAAAGCCAAAACAGCTCACGAATAAAAAATAGTGGCGAAAAATGAGATCTAAAAATCACAAAAATATAAATCGCGTTGATTTTTAAAGTGCAAATGTTACATTTTCTTCTGCCTAACCTCAGGACTCCTTCAGATACACATAATGGTCTTTGTAGAAAGTGCAATTTGAGAACGGCACAAGTGGTTTACAAAAAAGTGGTGAATGAGCCTCAGGATCTCTGTCGAATGAAAACCGGCACGTCTCCAAGACCAACCGGGTAACTTTCCAGAAACATCCCTCCGTCAAACACTTGAGCGCTGTTTGTGTCCTGCCACTGAGAGTCACTCTCCGGCAGGTAAATGTCTCTTTGTGAAGCTCCTTTTTCAGTCACTGGTGCAACAAGAACCTGGAAAACCAGGAGAACGCAGCATTACTGTACTGTACAAAGTCATGGAGATGCATCCCACCTACCATTACCCCCAGTATCTTCACTCCCACTCTGAGGCTTGACTTTAGGTTCTGTCCTGTTGGTACTATGGACTAACCACTACACCATAAGCAAGAGTGCCCAGTTCCACTGCTCAAGGGCCAGTGTCCTGCAGAGTTTAGCTCCAACTCTAATAGCAGAGCTAAACTGTGCGGGACACCGGTCATCCAGGAATAGGATTGGACACCTCTGCCATAGTGGCTATACGTGTAACCCTCAACATCCCAGGGATAGGGTCAGGATATATTTGAAAGAAGAAAAGTTGGTCTCCTAGAAGCAGCTTACCTCATCCCCAATGAGAAACTCGTCATCAATGGTGAATGTGACTGGGTTGTCTGGGTTAAGCCACCACAGTGGCCTGTAGATGGGCTTTCCATTTTCTTGCCATTCTTCTGCATATTTCAATATGAGAGGAACCACGAAGTCATGGTGCTTGGATATGTAGAACCTGGTGATGTTTAGAACCTAGAACGAAAGTTGAAACTGTTAGGAACGCTTCACAAACGTTTTTTTTTCTGTTCTGATCTAGTTCTGACATTCCTGGAGAGGTCACATCCGTGCGTTAACATCCTGACCAGGCCTCTGGTGACGGAAACAAAGCAAAACCACGTTCGTAAAAATGAATTCTCTAGATGAAAAATACGTTTCATGAGATTCATTTTGAATAACTGCCGGAGTTCAACCTAGTTTTAAATGGAGAAAACAGACGTGTGGTTTTCATTCTCATTTTCCTCCTATTTAAACTCAACACGGTCATTGATTTAACCGTCTCCAATGAGTGCTGGATAATCACACAAATGTACATAATACACACACACACACCGCCTGTTTCAGAAACCAATAATTCAGTGAGAGTGGAAAATACGAGCAAAAAAAGAGTCTGAATAGGACCAACACATTTGTTTATGCTAATATGTTGTAAGAGCATTAAGATAATGTAATCCATGAGGCAAAAATAAAACGTTCTCATAACGTTAATTGATTGTTACAATAGAAGTATTGTAGTTCCTAATTCTTGCTGAATTGAACTACATTTGTACATACCAACATTTGCTTTTATTTAGATTTATTTTATTTATTTATTAACCTTTATTTAGGAAAGTGTGTTTTACCGGCCCATATGTGAACACATGTAATTCATATCTCTTACAGAAGTAACAGCACACGTTTCCTCAATCTGACTTATTATTCATGATTGTAATTTAAACGTGTGGGATGAATTGTGTGCCAGAATTTTGGTTGGACAATAAAACAAGTATGACCACTAGTAACAGTGAAGTTTGCTTTTTGAAACCTTTAACTGTCTCTGGAAATGTTCTTGTCCTCTTATCCAGCGATTCGTTATCATTCCTGGTACATCGGTTCTCATTATTAAGATTGAGAGTCATACATTTGAAGGAGACAGTAATGCAGACCAGCTGCACCCTTAACCACAGGTGATGCTGGGGAAAAGCCAAGCCAGGACATCCAGAATCACAGGAAAAACAAGCACCTGCAGGACCCTCTGCGTCGGTCCTAAACTCAAACTGAGCTCCGAGGTCTCAAGCATATCGATGCGTGAGACGAGATATTCTGGAGTTGATTTAGCTGGTGTTTGGACATTCTCATGATGCGTCGTGGTGCGAATACGTATTATATTCCCCATGTTATGTTAGCAATGAAAAGCAACTCTGTGTTTTCAAACACGCTGTGAGATGCTTAAGGGTTTTTTTGCACGGTACGCAGCAACAGCGAGGTACAAGTATGTTTTTAACGGGACAGATGTCAATATTATTGAACGTTTCAAAATGAACCAGATTATTTTAGCGAAACAATCTGCATTAATTGTATAGCGGCAAACTCTTTAATATACTCATTTGTATCTATTTCTGGTTCACCTTCACAATTTTAGGAGGAACGTCTGGGGTGAAGTTGCTACTCTAACGAAACACAACTGAGACCTCCATCCAATCCAGAGCTGTGAGAGAGAAATGACATGTTATTTTGGGTTGCCACCCGACACATACAGTGTTAAAAGTCTTCATCTCAGGAATGAATGGTCTACATATAGACCAAGATCTCGTAGCTCAGCTGGTAGAGTATGATGATTCTGAGTTTGTATTCCCAACAAACACAGAAACAGATACAATGGACAGTCTTTCCTGAATGCAGTGTTGCTTTGGATAAAATTCATAAATGTAAAAATGTTCAAAATCTGTGTTTTGGCATTTTATATTGTACGACCTATTTGGCCTCATCCTGTCTCTGATTTTCTGACCACGCTGGAAACTAAAACGCAGGACCGCCCCTGTGGCACTCACCCATACGTTCTCAAAGACCCACGGAGGTGTCTGGAAGCTGATGACAGGAAGGAAGGCAGCAATCCCCAGCCAGCGCACAAAGAGCTCGGCGTCGGTGAGCGGATCAGCAGAGAGAGAACCTCCTGTAACCAAGAGACCCGCAAACGTATTTACATACTTGTCAACAAATGAAGTACAAGTATTGTGTATATAACTGATGTTCTCTTCAAGAGTACAATGTGATGGGGTGAGTTCCAGCACCTGTCAAGAACATGTCAAGGCCACGTTAAAATAATTTTTTGCATAAAGAAAATTGAAGCCTATTTTCGGATTTTTCGTGATTAGTTACGAAAAAATAATTTCCCACAGTTGTCTCATAACTGTAACGTATCCACGTGTTTTACTTTTAAAGTCGAAATTAAATTCTCCTTACTGTTTTTCCCAAATCACGCTGCATTTA
Organism: Botia kubotai; assembly: GCA_036877585.1. Classification (NCBI taxonomy): domain Eukaryota; kingdom Metazoa; phylum Chordata; class Actinopteri; order Cypriniformes; family Botiidae; genus Botia; species Botia kubotai. Next base: position 25,088 of record JAZGTI010004789.1, read on the forward strand.
ATTAGCATAAATTAAAAGCAGTACATGCAAAAACGACCAAGAGCTATCGCCATCGAAATACAACAAACAAATTTCAGCTTCTTTATGAAATGTGTAATTCATTTTCTTGTGAAAACTGTGGCTGAATTAGGTGCAGATAACGTCTGTATGTTTTTGTAAGGGATTAAAGACGACAGTGGACTAAAGTATATCTATGGTTTGCATTTTAATGAAAGATAGATGTAGTGTGTACAAGCGAGTGTGTCTTGGCAGGTATTACCTACTGCATCAGGAATGAAGAATTGATATCCCAGAAGACTGTGATGCAGTAGGGATGGAATGATGCCCTTGAGGCCGGAGTAGCTCCAGTCTGACTGCAGTGCGCTCATTCGGATGAAGAGTGGTTTGTGACTGGACCTGTGCGGTGGAAAGGGTACAAATCACCTTCGACACGTCTACAACGGACACGGTTCCCATTATTGTTAAAAGACACTTATACGAATAACGCTTAACCATTAACCCAGCTAACAATTTTAGGTTGTTTCCATCTGGTTTATGTTAAGTAACGAAAACATTGAAAACATTATTTTGAACATTTAAATAATGTTTTGGATTTAATATCCGTTGATTAGGCGATGTACTGACGTTATTGCTTGTTTAAAAATGTTATTCAAACATTTATGTCTTGTTTTTTAAACGTTTCGCCACCATATAAGAATACCGTTTTGATATTTGATACATAACGTTAGGAAAATATTATACTAACATTACGGCAAGAACGTTTTTGATAATGCTGAGAAAACGTTTAGAGAACGTTGGCAAACATTTCGAGAAAGTACTACAGGGTTTACAGGGCTGTTGTTGAAGCCTCATCCCCTAGGCCCAACCATAACCGTACAATCCGATTGGTCCAACAAGAATGCTGATCCAGGAACACTCAACTCTTGGGACTGAAATTATTTCAAGAATTGGGATTCAAATTCAAATGACCTTGTTCCTGAGGTCACAATGGCATAGTCCCCTATCTTCTCGGCCAGATCAGCCAGGAGCCCAATGTATTCATCGCCAACCAATGCCTGAGGGGGGCGCAGGGCTTGTTCCTCGATAGGGTTTCCTTCACCGCCTTCCAGAATGACATACTCCATACCCAGATGGCTACGTAAGATGTCCACTTTCTCCAGAAACCAGTTAGTGGTTGCTGGGTTGGTGAGGTTGAGCTTCACACTGTATTTTCCTTTCCACTGAGTCAACAGAGGCACCTTTTGACAGACGGACAGATAGAACATTTAAATGTTGTTGTAAATGACCAGCACAAATATACGGTCACGCAGGGAGAACAATGGTTTTACCGGCCGACCCTGTGGCCCTGAAGGCAGGCTGAGCCAGTAGTCTTCAATGCCTTCCTGCATGGAGGTTTGGAACTGCTGAGAGTCTATGCTCAGATACGGGGAGAGGGTGATGGAAATGTTTAGAAGCTTTACATAAGGGATGTCCCTGGTATGTCTCCTGGACAGCTTTTTCTTGCTATTGAGGTAGCTGTGGTCCTAATAAAAGACAATATGGATTATGACCAGAAAACAGATCAATAAAAAAGGCATTTTACATTCCAAAACTCATAATATGTTTGCAGGAAACCACGTCTACCGTTGCTTTGAAAGGCAGTCAGATATTATGGATGATATTAAGTCAGTGTTCACTGAGAATCCAGTTTTGTTGATTATTTGAACATGACATTTCAAATCTTATTATTTTAACATCACTGAAAATAATACTGTAGCCTTTAATAATGTTTTAACCGTGACAGTTGTGAACAGAGCCACCAAGTCTGAGAAAATATAACAATGTCATTTCTGTTAGTCATACTGTACAGCTGCAGTGTGATGTGTCGAATGCTGTGCTTATGAGGAATCTGTGCAATAAATGGCAAATGCTGCCAAATGTGTTTAGAACCAAATTCATCCCAACTGAAGCTGTTGGTTCCAGTTATTTTAAGATAAACTGGAAATTTGCAAAAAAGAAAATGCATCAGGATGGTTTTCTTATTGGGGTTGTGGATAAATGTCACACAAAGGAAGGT
>JAZGTI010004790.1:0-27142 GCA_036877585.1 Botia kubotai
AAGACCGGTGACATCATTGACACGTGACAGAAACTAAACATCATAATAAAAGTCCTCGTGCTCCACGCTGTAGCGGGAGCCCGGCTTTGTAACAGCGAGACTCGAGTACAGGTGTTGAGTGTTACCTATGATTGGCGTTTTTGGCTTAAAAGACGGAGATTCAGACAGCAGAGGGGCTCCGGACTTTGGTGTCGTTGGTCCCTCTTCAGTCCTGGATTGTTTCTTTTTGTTGTTTCCTTTTTCTTACTTATACTTAATTTTTGTATTAATTCGATTTATTTCTAATTAAATATTTATTTGTTAAATTTAGTTTGTGTGTGGCCTCCCCTTTCTTTGTAATGTTGCTCCACCCAGAGCCAGGTGGTTGTAACACATCCGTTTAGCACATATAATTAATTATTGACAGAGACACCAACCTGTCTGTCAAGGAGTGTGTGATAGTGTATGTCCACATCTCGCTTGATGGACAGCCCACAAACATTCTCGTCGAACATGCTGAGGTGGAATACACCAATGCTGATGGGTATGTTGTTTTATTTTTTTTAAAATACATATCCCATTTAGTATTATATACTAAAATGCTGATTTACCTGCAGTGATTTACCTATCAATGGCAATAGATTAGCCTACCATATTAAAGCTACTTGAAACACAATTATTACTTTTATCACAATTATGTATTACTAAATGTGTATGTTGGTTTTTCTATTGTTGCTTAATTATTAACAGTTAACAGTTAATATTGTTGCTTAATTGTTAACTGTAACTGTTAAATTATTAATGCTGGTAATTCTGTTTAAACAGTCTTTAACAAGTGGGAATTATTTTAGAAATCTATGCAGTCACTAAGTCAGTATTTGCTGGTCTTGGGAAGTCATGCCAGGGCTGGCTTCAGAAAACAATGGCCATGGGAGCTGATGGTGCAGCTGTAAATCTTGGGATAAAGGAAGGAGCATGAGCCAAAGAGACGACAGACAAGTACATCACTCTGTTTAACTGATTTTGGTCTTTAACATATTATCAAAAAGGCTATGGCTTTCTGTCTTGGTAGTAAACTGAAATGTCAGATTTGTATACTATTATAGATTGGAGCTTGCCCCAATGTCTGCCCAGAAGGATTTACCTTGGGTAGGCAATGTACAACCGGCTCCACTTAATTTTGATAACTTCAGCTCTAAGACCAGAAGGAAGTTAATGTACCTTGGAGTAAAACTGTATGTTCGGTGAGCAATTCAAGTTTAGTCAAGGGAACAAGATGATTGTGACATGTATCCAGAGCATTGAATGTGGGGGCAGGATGTAACATGAACTATTAATATGAAGTAATGATTGCAGAGTAGTGCAATGATATAACAACACACAACCCAGAATTTTGAATCTCTATTTATTCTCAATTGTTAAGGGAGGGAAGGGCTCTTTTGAGGAAAGAAGAGGCAGGGAATATGGCTAAAGATGAACTGCTCTTAGACTGCTCTCAGACTGCAGCAGCAGATAAAAACCACTGTTGCTGCAATAGTTAAAGAGCTTTGTCTCTGATTCAGAAGCCTACTTGGTATTTTATTAAAATCAGGATATCTAACATATGTAAATTACATACTTTTAATAACCTGTGACAAAATAATTTATTATCTTAAACTAAAGGCCATTTACTAAAATTATTTCACTATTTACACAAATTATTTAAAAAAACAGAATAGAATTATCATTGAAACATCTTTAAACAGCTTTTTTTAGGTCAGGAGGAACATGGAACAGACACTGCAGCAACCAAAGCAGTGCAGTGTTTCCAAGTGTTCAACCATGATGCTTAGCCAGAGGTGCATGTATCATGCATGATGTCACGTGTCCAGGTAAAAAAAGTTACTTGCTCAGAGATACTAAAAAATAACAAGGTTGCTACCTATGAGTCCCTCTGATTACACACATACCAAGGTATCTTTAAAAAGCCGATATAGTTTCCCGTTTAAAATCTTGTAAACAACAGATGGGTAAAATGACAAAACGCATATAAATAATATATAATAACAAATGAGCAATAATAATTAGATTGACCAATCAAAAGTAATCTTAGGAGTTTTGAACAAAAAGTTAAAATATATAGCATTTATATATATATATATATATATATATATATATATAGCTATTATATATACATGTCAGTCTGTTTTATACTGCAAGAGAATAATTATTTGGATGAACTGTTTAGCCTGCAGAGGACGCCAGCAGTCCAATGTTGTTGCTACGATCAAATGGTTATTTAATTTTGGCCAGCAACTAATGAATTAACATGGAAACTCAAAGCAGGAGTTTAGACTTCATTTCCTGTATGGCATGACCACTTCATGCTCATCAGATTGCAAAATTTAGTAGAACGTGCATAGAAATGATTCTGTCTAAGCTTAATAGAAATTGTTAGGCAATGTAAAAGTGATTCGCCCATGTAGGAGGTGAGAGACAAAAACAGGATTTTTAAAAAAAAATAAGAGATGCCTAAGGATTTCAAGATGTTTTGCAGGGTCTTTGCGTGGCCTAAAGCGTAAATTAAGTTTCAGGTTGTGTTAGTAAAACACTGATTCATCTTTACTGCAGATTTGTTTTTAAAAAGACAGTTGAATGCAGACTTTCCAGAGAAACTGAAAATAAAACACGATTCTGTGCTGACTATATTGGTTCTAGGGTTGCCAAAAGTCCCATAAAACACAAAAATTAAACCCATACAGAACAAACATCGTCCGCTTGTACATGTAGAATAGAGAGGCATGGGTGCCGCTGTTAAAGGATTAATTACAAAGCTGTGAAGAGCCAAGATGTTGCCTAACATAACTACAATTGTGTTCGGCAAGTCAAACATCTGGGATGACATGAAGGTGAGTAAATTAAGAGAATTTTCCTTCTGGGTGTTAATAAATACTGTGCATGCACACTCGCATGAGAGCTCACTGTCATTGGGTGTTGCTACATTGCCTGTATTCTGTCAATTGGTAGAGGTTTAACCAAAGTCCCTTTAAGCATAATTTTTGGTTTACAGCTCGCTTGTCGCTTGCTTTTATCAATCTGTTGAATTTAGCACTTTGTTTGCACTGTTCATAAAAATGTGACAAAAGAAAAATCAACATTTACTGTGACATTTTTACATTCAGGTCAACATTTAGAGTTGCTGTGTTTATAAAAACAAGTCAAGCTTATCTAAAAGTTTGATAACATTTTCACTGCACTGAACCAATGCTGTCCCTTGCCAAACTTAAGTAACAAACCCAGCATTTTGCAAACAAATTCAATCTTTTTTGCAAAGGAAACTCAACTCTGAAACAAACAGAAAGTGCTTTTTTTAAATACAAAAAGTAATTTAAGCAACGCACCTTTTATATGCGATCCTTTCAACTTGATTTTCTTACAAATCAATCATTTACAAATCAACTCTCTTTCAAAACAGCAAATGACACTATCGTTTGACCCACATTTATATTACTCTGACATTTAAATAACATTTTTTTAAATATAATACATGGAATATATAAAGAATACATTTGAATGACTTTTTAATTAATTTAACAGTAGACACATCATGTTAACTGCTAAACAAGCTTTGTCACAAAAAAGATATTTCTAAAGATATGTATAAAACGATATTTCTCAATTTAGTGACATTAACATGATCATTGATCAATGATCATCCCTTGATCATTGCTGAGATTTTTCTACAGCTTGACTTGAGTCTATGATAAATTAAATAGATTGGACATGATTTGGAAAGCCACACACACAAGCCACATGTATCATGCATGTCACGTGTCCAGGTAAAAAAAGTTACTTGCTCAGAGATACTAAAAAATAACAAGGTTGCTACCTATGAGTCCCTCTGATTACACACATACAAAGGTATCTTTAAAAAGCCGATATAGTTTCCCGTTTAAAATCTTGTAAACAACAGATGGGTAAAATGACAAAACGCATAAAAATAATATATAATAACAAATGAGCAATAATAATTAGATTGACCAATCAAAAGTAATCTTAGGAGTTTTGAACAAAAAGTTAAAATATATATACAACATGATAATTGATCAATGATCATCCCTTGATCATTGCTGAGATGTTTCTACAGCTTGACTGGAGTCTATGATAAATTAAATAGATTGGACATGATTTGGAAAGCCACACACCTCCCTATAATAAAGGCCTCACAGCTAACAATGCATATCACAAAAAACAAGCCATGAGTTTAAAGGAACTGCCTGCAAAGCTCAGAGACAGGATTGTTGCAAGGCACAGATGTGGGAAAGGCTACAAAAAAATTCTGTTGCACTAAAGGTTCCCAAGAGCACAGTGACTTTCATAATTCTTGAATGGAAGAAGTTTGGCACAACAGAGGACTCTTCCAAGAGCTGGTCACCCCACCAAACTGAGCAACCGGAAGAGAAAGGCCTTAGTAAGAGAGGTGACCAAGAACCCAATGGTTACTCTGACTTAAAGCATACCATGGAGCAACTTACAGAAAAATGCACTGATCTCGAAAGCTGCAGCAGAAGACAAAATATCCGCATACTGAACCTCTGAATCTGGATATATGAATTCATTTCTTTTGAGTGAAAGTGGGAAAGATGTCAAACTCTGAGCTCAATACTGGCTGGCTGGGGTGACCAGTGCAAGTTGCAATAACCAACAATCAGATTCATGGTCATTTGAGAGCTTTTAACAAGATAAAACCACAATGCATAAAATCTATATAACTAATTCCATGACAATAAATAAATGTAATTAAAATAAAAATTTAAAAAGAGCAGCTGGCTGGAGCATACAAGTGGGGCAGTTGTGACCTACTGGTTAGTGAGTTGGACTTGTAATCAGAAGGTTGCTGGTTCAATTCCAGCACTGGGGGGTTGCAACTGAAGTGCCCTTGAGCAAGGCACCTAACTCCCAATTGCTCCCTGGGCGCAGTAATGTGCTGCTCACTGCTCCGGGGCAGCGTGCAGCGACTTGCAGTGTGTGTTCACTCCTCACCAGTGATGGGTTAAATGCAGAGGTCACATTTCGGGTATGGGTTACCATATCTGACAAATAGGTCACTTTCACAAGCAGCAGTAAACAGCCTGCATATGTTTAAAACACTTTTAAAATCATTTAAAAAACTACATTTATAGTAACAGTTAAATTAAATTTAAAAAGACTAACAGAATGAAACCTGATAAACATCACTTCCACTGGTCAATGTGTCTTGTCTCAGTTTCTGCCACTGAGAGGGAAGGCACATAATGTAATGTTCAGGGCTTTTCCTTGGATACTACCTTAAAGTCCTAATAACGCAATCTACTGTTTTTAAGAGGAAGTTGAACAGTTGCACAGCTGCATTTTTGAGACAATCTGCATGATCACTTTAAAATTCCTGGTCATGTAAATCTCCCTTTGCAGTCCAAGTGCATGCAGAGAAAACCCGCATTGGACACCACAGCGCAGGTGCTTGGTTTCCCTCATCTGGTGGGAGAACTTGCCAGTTCATCACCCAGTCCCTGAAGGAAATAGTGGAAACCTCTGGCATATACCCGGGCTGGGGTATCAGGACTATGTGAGAGTATCTGGTCCGAACTACAGGAACTCACTGGTCACAGAGAGTGCTTGCAGGTCCCCTACCCAGTAGATGGAAGTGAGCGACACCAGAAGTGTGTCTGGCATCCAGGCTGAGGGGAGTCTCAGACATGGGATACAAAAGGCAGGAGGAGCAAATAATTCTTCCAGATAGGTAGACCGCTGGACTGTTGGTCCTTTACGGTGTCACTAAACATCTATGGCTAAACCTTGCTGAGATGACATCAAGAAAGTTAAGCAACCAATAACCTGTTAATCAACACAGATAAAGAACACAGTTCCCTTTCTGTTGGTCACTCGATATTGTGTTGATGACAACACTAAAGGTTCGTTCTTGGGAGCCCAATCGCCTCCGATTTTTTATATAATAGGCCAATAAACATTGACAAGTGGAATAAGCATGCCAGTCTCAATTTCTGCTCCCCTTCCTGGTACCTTTACGAGGACTGGGTTGGTAAGTGCCGGTGATTATATGGAGAATATGCTGGGAGATAATCAGCCAGGTCCATCCCCACAGACCTCCCAGCTGCCTTTACATCATTCCAGCCGGTAGAGTTCACTGGTGCAGTGACGTCTCACTCCCAAGCAAGTGAGATCGCTGTCTCATTCGGGACTAATGAGGATGATGTCTAAGGATGAGTCTCCTGAGGCTGATGAAACGTGCGATTGCGGTGCATCTGTGCCTGCAGAATGCTGCCATGTGGAGGAACCAACCAAGACTCCTCTCCCGCACCTGTAGGCTTTCCTCGTCACTGGTGGCGAGGGCTCATATGGCGGCGGGTCAGGCAACCTCCGCCCTCCATGTTATGGTGATCCTGCAGGGCCATCAGGCCAAGGCTCTCAGGGACTTGCACGGAGATGTTCCGACCCAGCTATAATACAGGAGCTGTGCACGGTGACTGACTTCGTTCTACAGGTGACAAAGCTCACGGTGCATGCCCTGGGTCGGGCGATATCTACATTTGTGATCCAGGAAAGGCACCTGTGACTGAATGTGCAGACATGTGTGACGCAGAGAGAGTTCGCTTTCTCAATGCGCCTATCTCTCAAGCGGGGCTGTCTGGCGACACCATACTTTGGCACAGCAGTTCTCAGTAGTGAAGTAGTAAACTGAGGTGATCAAGCACATTCTGCCTTATCATAACCTGCCCTTAGCCAAGTCCGTAAGGCCCCACACCCATCCGGCTCAATGCCAGACCTGCCAGCAGGATTAGCAGCACCGTGTCCTCTTGGTGGGCCCATTCTGGACCAACCAGGTCGTTTCTCGGAGCTTGTGCTTCTCTCAGTGGCTCCCTCAGCATTCCCCTAAACCAGGACCTTCTCACTCAGGGGCAGGGAATGCTCAGGCATACCAGACCTCTGGAATCTTCACGTCTGGACACGACACAGAGAATTAGCAGGTCTTTCATCTGTGGTGATTGACACTATCAATCTCCAGGCAGCCCTGTGCCTTGAGGTGGTGTCTGGTGTTCCTCCTGTGGAGAGGACCCACAGAGATGCCAGATCTGGGTTGTGTATCTTTTCTCACAGAGAACGCACAGAGAGCGTTAGATGCTCTGATCAGCTCTTTGTCTGTTTCTGAGGTCAGCAGAAGGGGAAGGCTGTCTCCAAGCATAGGCTGGCTCATTGGATTGTGGAGGCCATTTCTTCCCTTTAGGAGAGTAACTAGGCTCCCTCTCTGGGGATAGGGACCTTCTCTGCAGTTTTCCATATGTGTGCTCCCCCTTGGGTATGTCCATATGTTGTATCTACCACATGTCACCTAATATTAATATGACGTGATCTCCGTAGTGTTACCCTCACCACAAGTACAGGGGGGTGGGGCACTGTCCCAGCTTTGTCCAGTGGCTGACCACAGGACACTGGCCAGTTAGGCCTTATTTCCAGGAGGTACCTTCCGCCCTGATGAGGCACACCACAACCTGCCCACGTCTGCTTCACTTAGCTCGTAGCACAGGTCAGCTCCTGTGACGCTTTGTATAGGGACTCCTTTTGTTGTCATCAACACAATGTCGAGTGACCGACACAAAGGGAATGTTGTGTCCCTCGTGCCACACTACTGAACTGCCCTGCTGGGAGTTGTGACCATCTGCGACTCCTCAGCACAATATCTAAGCAAGTGTTACATGCCAGCCGCTTATACACCCAGATATCAAAGGCAGAGACTGGCATGCAAATCACACTCGCCAATTGACCCAACGTCTCATTCCTTCTATCAGGGAACAAGGGTTACATACGTAACCAAGACATTTTTGATGGTGAAAAAGTACATGGAGGTGATCAAACAGCCTGTCTCAATGTGATTGTATGACAGGGTACAGGCCCCAGAGGCAGCCCCTCCACCTGCTCCTCGACTAACCTGGACCCCTACGACTCCTCAGCTGGCTACCTCTACACCTCAAGCAGCACCTCAGACTCGGAGAAAGTCTAGTCACAAAAAAAACAGCACCTGATGCCCGTCAGTCAACCACCAAGAACACTCCTAAGGCTTTGAAGTGGTCCTGAGATGGGTGGCCCATAAAAGATAACCTTGAGCTCTTGCTCATAGGTCAATCTTGCAGAGAGAGAGTGACAACACTGGTGTCTGGTCGTCCTCTCCACCAGCTTCTTAGGACCTGTGGGGACGCTTTGCCTTTCCGCCCCTAAGAAGAGGCGAGATGTCACAGTACACACTGCACACTGTTCTGGGCACCAATCATTCTGTTGCAGCCAGCGTCTGAGGGAGTGTCTCGCCCTCCCCATCTTGCTGGTTCATTAGAATGATTCAGCACAGCTATGTGATTCAGTTTGCCAGGCTCCTGCCCAGGTTCCGTGACGTCCTCTTCTCCACCTCAATAGGAGAAAGTGCAGCAGTGCTGTGTGCAGTAATTGAGGTTCCTCTGCTGAAGAACCCAATCTAGCCTGTTCCACCTGCCGAGATGGAGGTGGGGTTTTACAGCCCCTACTTCATTGTGCTCAAGAAAGGAGGTGGGTTACTAGACCTGTGCATTCGGAATCAGACACTTCACAGAGTCCCCTTCAAGATTCTCATACAGAAGGACTTGTGCAGGCTATACCCTGAAAGACGTAAAATAGAAACGTGAAAGTACACATCAACACAGACCGTTTATATGGTCTGCTTTCGAGGGTCAAGATTTTCAGTACAAGGTCCTCCCCTCTGGTCTGTCCCTGTCCTTGTGTGTTTACCAAAGTGGCGGAGACTGCTCTCTCCACCTCTGAGGGAGAAGGACATACACATTCTCAACTACCTCGACAACTGGCTCATACTGGCCCACAGAGGCAAGACGGCAATCCCACTGAAAGAGGCTCCTTGGGGCATACGCCGATCTGGAAATTCTGGCCAACTGTTAATACCCAGAATTTCAAGTGCTGGTGGTAGATCCTTCTTGTATTTGGCACCCAAACTGGAACAGTCTTCCCAGTGTTGTCCGGGAGGCAGATACATTATGTAAATTTAAATCTAGATTAAAGACCCACCTCTTTAATCTAGCCAACACATAGTCCTATGGATTTATTACTCAAATCCCTTAAAGGATTATTTGGCTGCATTAATTAGGTAAACCGGAACCAGGGACACTTCCCACAAGAACAGATGTACTGGCTCCACACTAAATCTGTCTGTCTTTTATTTCCCAAAGTCCTGTAGTCAGATGGATCCAAACTCTGAGACTAGATGGTGGGGGACTGGATGAAACGACCCCTGAGACAGATCATCAGGATTTAATAGACTTCCTTAGTAAACCTACTGTTATATACATGCCTACTTTTAGCTTAGTTAGTTTTAATATTTTGTTCCCTGCTTAGTCACAGCAGAGTAATGTTATGGCTGCAATTAGTAACGTTATGATTTCTCAGTGCCCGATATGTCATAAAATATAATTAGAACCATCAATAGTTTTTCATCAATGAGTAACTATAAATCATTATAATTAACTCTGTTCATATCCAAGACAGTTACAAGCTGCAGCCTTAACGTGAAAGAGAAGAACTGGCCCTCCCGGTTGAGCCTGGCTTTTTCCAAGGTTTTTTTCGCCATCTATACATCATTGGAGTTTTGGTTCCTTGCCACTGTCTGTTGGCTTGCTTGCTGGGAGACTGTTGATGTCTAACTTAGCCTAGGGTTTTGTAAATTGTAAACTTCTAATATTTTTATTGTATATATTTTATGTATGTATGTATTCTACTTTTGCATGTTGTGTGTAGCTCATGGTACTATTGCAAATCCCTTATACCCCTGTCCCATAAAATGGGGATTATCTTTTATATGCCATCTCTATGTAAGATAGAACACATATCTTAATGATTTTGTGGTTTTATTGGTTCAGTCAACTTATACTCAACTTCAGTCAAACAAATTAGTGTTATACATCCCACACATATTATTTGCTATAATACAATAATACAGTGTAACATTGTAAAAAGCACTATATAAATAAAATTGGATTGAATTGAATATGACGTGCTTGGCCGCAGTAGTGTCTTTCAGGTTGATGCATATTATAACAGCTTGAGGTTCTCGCCTGCATTGGCATATCAACTGCCTAGAGCTGTTGGCAGCAACAGCAGCCAGAAAACACAGAAACAGTAGTGTATATAAATCTTCAGGGCGGAAGATTTACTCACCCTCGTTGCATGTCTCAGCTCGCCCATCACCTCCTCCCATGGATTCAGCAGAAAATAAAGCCTCTGCATGTCACTCATAGAGTGCCTCAGTGCACAGCTGGCCCAGGAGTCTGCACAAATACGGTTTTCCCCAGTGAATCTGACTGCACAGATTCTGTGCAAAGTCGGGGGGAGGAGGAGGAGCAAGTCTTGATGGCCCTTTTTTAGCCCAATCAGACTTGGTTTTCTTAGTTGATGCTCCTTTCAACAGCTCCTTCCTTGCACATTCTGCTGAGGAAGTACCTTTTTCTTAGGGGCAGGGCACAATATGGCACCCCAGACCAGACCTGTGGAACAGCATTTTCTCATATTATCCTGAGGCCTCGTCTGGGCTATGTGCCCAGGGTTCCAACAACTCCCTTCAGGGACCCAGCATTGAACCTGCTGTGGACCGCACAGAGGAGGATCTTTGTCTGCTTTGAAGGTCAGTTAAAGGGAAAGGCTGTTTCTTAATTAGATTTTGGATGTCATTTTTGTTTTTTCAATCCCAGGGTGTGCAGTCTTTTTTTGGAGTGCCTGCACTTTATCATGGGCACTTGTGAAACAAGCAAACATCTGTAGAGCTGTGGGCTAGGCCAGCCCCAATATTATTGCAAGGTTTTATAAACTCAGGATTGATCCGGTTTCTTCTACAGTTCTGTCCTCTGGACAAACATCTAGAAGAACTGCCAGGGTGTTAAGCCTGTTACACCTTTTGTAAAGATACAAGGCAATAGATTTAAACTAAAGCAGACGAGAACCTTGTACTAGAATGCTCACCCCTTTAAAGGAAAGGGCAGGAATAGTCTGTGTCAAGGGAAAATCTTGACAAGTGTGCAACAAATCAGCATCCTAAATGGAAGCTCCGTTTCAGCCTGCAGGACAGTCTCTATGGCCCACTTCACCTGTTGTCTCTATTTAAAGTACCAGAGCATCCCTGCTCCAGACCGAAAGGTATGGAATAGCTTTGAATCTGTGTGGTGCCTGGCAAAAAGGATGCCATAGTTGAGATTAAGGGGATCAACCTTAGGAGCTAACACAACAGGCTGGGGAGCATGGGAGTGGTGGCCAGCACTGCAGGAGGTCTACCCCAATGAGACGCAGACTGCGGGTGAACTTTGACAGGACTGCTTAGGAAACAGAGGCATCTAGAAAGCAAACCTTCTCTGGGTCCCGCAAAGTGGAGCGGGCTGAGGTTCAAACAATTTGTTCACATTGTCCACACTTGCCATGAGACAACAGCTCCATCCTTTCCGGAAACTCAACACAAACGAAATTGAGGGAAGGAGATCTTTAAAATGATTTTTGACAAATGCGTGACCTCTCTTAAAGGGAGTGCTTCTAATCTCAGCTTGTTACCTGTATAACAGACACCTGTCCAAAGAAGCAATCAATCAATCAGATTCCAATCTCTCCACCATGGGCAAGAACAAAGAGCTGTCCAAGGATGTCAGGGACAAAACGGCAGACCTACACAAGGCTGGAATGGGCTACAAGACCATCGCCAAGCACCTTGTAAAAAGGTGGCAAAAGTTGGTGCGATTATTCGCAAATGGAAGAAACACAAAATAACTGTCAATCTCCCTCGGTCTGGGGCTTCATGCAAGATCTCACCTCATGAAGTTTCAATGATCACGAGAACGGTGAGGAATCAGCCCAGAACTACACCCAGAGGATCTTGTCAATGATCTCAAGGCAGCTGGGACCATAGTCACCAAGAAAACAATTGGTAAGACACTACGAAGGACTGAAATCCTGCAGTGCCCGCAAAGTCCCCCTGCTCAAGAAAGCACATGTCCTGTACATATTTACATGTCCTGAGTGAAAGTGTTGTGGCTAGAAGAAACCAAAACCGAGTTCTTTGGCATCAACTCAATTAGCTGTGTTTGGAGGAGGAGGAATGCTGCCTATGACGCCAAGAACACCATCCCCACTGTCTAACATGGAGGAGGAAACATTATGCTTTGGAATGTGTTTTTCTGCTAAGGGGACAGGACAACTGCACCGCATCAAAAGGATGAAGGACGGGGCCTTCAAGCCACCTCAAGGTCCTGGAGTGGTTTAGCGAGTCTCCAGACCTTAATCTTATAGAAAATCTGTGGAGGGAGCAAAAGTTGCCAAACATCAGCCTCAAAACCTTAATGACTTAATGTGGATCTGCAAAGAGGAGTGGGACAAAATTCCTCCTGAGATGTGTGCAAACCTGGTGGTCGTTTTTCTGGATTATCATTAAAATTATTGACTGATCTTTTTTTTGTCAATGGGCAAACATACAAAATCAGCAGGGGGTCAAATAATTTTTTCCCTTACTGTACACCCGAATGGCTGGGGTTAAGACAAGCATGCAAATTCTAATCTATTCAGAGTTAATTGGGCTCCTAAAGGTGAACCCCTAGTGTCGTCATTGACACGTTGTGTGACTGACAGAAAGGAAACCAAAAATATGTACAGATGTTACTTATCCTAAAATAGTTATTTTTTAGTCGACTAGTGTTACTGTATAATGATCAATGTGTAGTATAATGCAATGTAAGTCGCTTTGGATAAAAGCGTCTGCCAAATGCCTAAATGTAAATGTTTGGCTAACCTGATCATCTATTATTAAAATGATCTGATTTTAATAAACTGTTAAATTTTAAAAAAATTAACTGTTTTTTTTACTGTTAAGAATTTTGTGTCTTAACTCACCCTTATCATGGTGGTGCCACCCACCAGTGTAATAATCATGCAGCACCTGGGGAGAATTCCATGTGTCCAGGAGGTAGTCCACTTGATGCTGCTTCCTCCATGTCAGACTCTGACACAGAACCTCTCGTGCCTTATCTATGTTAAAATCTCGTGCACGCAGGAACCGCAGAATATGCTCATCTTTTGGGATCTGGAAGAACAGTAGGACAAGGACAGACCAACAAAGTTTTACAAACACCTGTATACAGGGTGGGTTAAAAATAACTAGGCATTAAAAATTGGTAATAAGTCCATATTTCTAATGCAAATTTATTGAAACAAATTGTACATGTACTTTACTACACAGGAAAATGAAAGCAAATCTTTAAATTTCAACGTAAGCAGCAGTGGCATAAACCAGTCTCTTCAAACTGCTGGGGATGAAATGTCTTCTGAAGGAAATCGTTTAGGATATTGGAACCTCTCACAGCCAATGCCTGTACTATCCATGCAGGAAATATGAAATCCTATTTACTATTGTCTATTTAGACACTGTTTTTATCCTGACTCCAGTGATACTAAAAATTCTACAGCCAATTTTTAATGCCTAGTTACTTTTCACCCATCCTGTAGAACAGGGGTGTCAAACTCAGCTCCTGGAGGGCCAAAGTGCTGCATAGTTTAGCTCCAACCAGCTCCAGCACACCTGCCTCGAAGTTTCTAGTGATCCTAAAGACCTTGATTAGCTGGATCAGGTGTTTAATTAGGTGCTAAACTCTGTAGGACACTGGGTCTCCATGAGCTGAGCTCCTTTTTATGACACCCTTTTTACATTTTTTCAAAACACAATTAACATTTAAAACACTGAGCAACATCGTGGTTTTATTAACCGTCCAGTTTTGCGTTGCAATCTGACAACGACAGCCGTGCGCCTTTACGTCTTTACGCGATTTGTACGTCATTACGCAGAGATTTCTAATTTCATTTTCAATACAAGTGTTTACATGTCCTCTCGAATGGATTAAAAAGGTTTAAACCACCCCTTACAATTCAATTAAAAATTTTAGTATCTGGCCAATCCAGTCCGATTAATGTGCTTTCATGTGACTTTTAATCTGATAATGCTTCTAGTCCTATTACGATCGGATTATTAGGGTGCATGTAAACACAACTATTGACACGCTGGGATAATCTGGATCAATTAGGTGATGGACAAATGTGTCAATGGCACCTTAAAGGCACAGTGTACATTTTTGCCGCTAGTGGTCGCATGTTCAAAACAATACAAAAGGCATTGCTTGATAACACTGAAGGGACATGAAATAATGAAAGTTCTGGTCTTCATCCCCACTGCTGATGGAAATCAATCCAATGGGACTCACAAATCATGTTCATGGATAGGTCATGAATAAAGTTATATAACTTACATTTGATCACAAGACTTTATTTCTATCTAATGAATTAGCTGCAAGTAATGTTTAATGCTAAATTACTATTCTACTATTATTAATGCTACTGACAGGCAACACAATAAGGAGGGACATTATACTGGTTAAAATTTCAAATTTCTTTGGATTTAAATATTGTTGGAAACATCTAGGATAATGTAAGTACACAACTGAACAAAATATTTAACACTGTGGTAGTAGTTTTTGGATATTTTAATGAGAAAAGTCTTACATATTGTGTCTTACATAAGCATGCTGTCACTCAATTATTCCAGTTAAGACTGTTTCTGACTTTTCCAAGTCAAAACCAAGTCACGGTTCACAACATTGGCCCTAGAGGCCAAAAGTTCAGCTCCAAACCTGACCAAACACACATGAACAAACTAGGACCAAACAGGGTTATAGAATAAAAATGTTGTCCAAAAATTTAGACGGAGCATCTTTTATTTGGCCAGACAGACACAAATATCAACTTACTAATAAGAGCTCCACATACTTCTCACATTAGTTTCTACATCAGAAAGCTTGCATGTTTGTGGAAATTGCACAAACCTTGCCCTTGTGTGTCTCTTGTAGCCAGCGACGTAGGCGGATGAGACAGCTCTCCTGCAGAGGTGTGAGGTCACCCAGGTAACGTTTAATGTAGTCTGCATCCAGTTTATCTAAACACACATACATATATTATTATATATATTTACAATCACTATACCTTATACCTAATACACTTTGCCTATATATACTCTTTTCAGTAAACAAAAAACAGAAGCCACGCAAAATACATTGTTCTAATTTTGTATGAATATTTTTGTCTAATTTGGCTTTACTTAAATGTGTGCTGTAAAACTGTTTTAAAACAATGCACAATTGGGGAAAAATGCTATAGAAATAAAATAAAATTTAACTCAATAGGAAAGGTCCCGCGAATGACAACAACTGTTGGTACTAACCATCCGGTGTTGCCACAGCATCGTTCAGGCTGCCTGGAGGACTGCTGCCTTCTTTACACACCTGAGTATCATTCACCCTCTCAACAGGGGCTTCAATAGTAATTGCAGGAGTGATGGGTAGTGTGTGGCGAGAAACTGGCATTGTAGCTTGTGTGGGTAATGCTGAGCAAAGTCTCCAACAGGGTACATGGGTAATACCTTCTTCTGCCAGCTCTTTCAAGTAGTATTCAATAATCTCCTTACCCTGCAAGAAAAGAAAAGACAAATTGAGGGAATATTTTAAGTTTCACTATAATGTTTATGCTAAGAAAAAAATTATTCTCCTATCTAAGAGAACGTTTTCTTTTTGGGAAAAACAAAAAGAAGACCAGTGGTGGAGGGAGGTTAGGATATTGCTTTATACCTTTTTGATGCTGCTGGCATACTGTTTCATTGCAATCTTCTCCACTGTGCTCTCAAAGCCAAAGAAAGATTTAATGTCCAAACTGGCAGATTGTTCAAAACATGTCCAGTCATCATTTTCTGGGTGAACCTGCAAGTTCAAGTTCAAAGCCTTTATTGTCATATACATAATTCCCTGTGCAATTAAATTCTTCCTTTGCTTTCCACTGTGCATGCCGTGAAAGAATAAAAATAAGTATAAAGAAATATTTACTTACAAATATACAAACAGCTCAATGGGACAATAGCAGATAGAAAAATGCTAGCCATAGTTTTGATAAAGTATTTAGAGTTTGGTTGCTGCACCTATACAAAACGAGTGACTAGAAAACTAGTCTGATGTGATACCGCATTTGATGAAAACTAATTGTAAATGTTTTTGAAACCAGAATCTTGTTGTGGGATGAATGGAGTCATCGACGAAAAGTGGATCATTTGGAGGACCAGGGAACATCTGTACTGCAGATAATTTAGGGGAGAGTGATTTTGGAAGTTGGGAAGTTGAAAATATAAATGAAGTGACCTTTTTGCTTGATCTGTTTTGTTTGAATGAAGAAAGAGATTTCATTATCTAAAACCTGTAAATTGTAGGACGGATATTAGGGTTCAAGTTTGAGGTGATGTTGAATTCAGAGCAGTGGAGAAAACCAAAAAGGCCAAGATGAATATTGCATCTCTGCAATTTATCCATGTTATCTGAATCTTTTAATGCTGTTCTAAACTATAGATGATGGAATATTCAAAAGTCTTCGCAAATTTCGCGTTGAGCTACATTGTTCTGAAATTGTTCACAATTTGTAGATGCAGTTTTTTGCAAATTGGTGAACCTCTGCCCATCTTCTAAGAGACTCTGCCTCTTTTTATACCCAGTCATGTTACCGACCTGTTGACAATAAGCCTAATTAGTTGCAAAATGCTCCTCCAGCTGTTTCTTAGCAGTATCAATTACTTTATCAGCCTTTTGTTGCCCCTGTCCCAACGTTTATGAGAAGTGTTGCTGCCATCAAATTAAAAATTAGCAAATATTTACCATGAAATAGTAAATTTTGTGTTTAATAAAAAATGTGTTTGCTTTCAACATTTGATAATAATGTTCTAGTGTGAATAAAATATGGGTATATACGATTTTCAAATCATTGCGTTCTGTTTTTATGTACATTTTACACAGCATCCCAACTTTTTGCAATACAATAAAATTGCATACCGTTTACGAAATGTATATACCATTTAAAAAGCCTTTACTGGATCTGGCTTGGATGCCTTTAAATGCTGTGATATGAATGAGGTGATTGTTAGCAACGAAAAATCAGGAAAAGGCAAGTTATATGAGATGTAAAATGATTTGAAGAATTTCCATGAACCTGGAACAAAATCAGTGGTTAAATAAATTGTTTGCTGGCAGAAATCTAGATATGGAAGGAGGAAAGAGGCTCCCTAGTGCAGTGGTTCTCAAACTGGGGGCCACCAGAGGTCGATACTGGGGCCGCATAGAAATTTCTAGTTTAGGACATTATTTTAAAACCTTTACCTGTATGTAATCAGGATTGACCTTCGTAAAATATTATGTATTTAAAAAAAAAGAAATATTTAAAAATAAAATATTTTATTATACGCATTTTTAATATTCAACATCAGAGAAATAAGGCTACAAAGAGAACTGATGTTCCCGCATTGTATAAAGTCATTTGTTTTTGGTATAATCCAAAATTCTTAAAGTAAAATCATAAGTTTGACTGTTTTCGTCATGAGTTTTCATTTGGGGGGTCCACAAAACGATTCACCTTAAACAAGGGGGCCTCCTGCTGAAAAAGTTTGGAAACCACTGCCATAGTGACAGCATGACTTGTTAAGTGGCTTGTTTGTAATCGTTTATGATTCAAAAACAAATATTTTTAACAAGTAATATTGCAAGAGCAGCTGTTAGATAAAGGGAGTGCAGCTTGGGCTGTTAAACAACAGCAGACATCACAGCAGCGAACCTGTGAGCTCTTTGGAAAGAAGAAAGCAGCATGCCCAACGTTTTCCACGTTTTTACATGCGGTATGTGAATGGCTCTTTATTGCCTGCACGGCTGGCAACAAATGACCAGCCCATTATCAAAAAGATACAAGACTTAACAGTCTGGGCAGAGCATGCGGAAATCAGCTGATTCCGGTCCCTGGCTGGTTAATTGGTGCATTTTTACATTTGTTTTGTTAAGGTGCAGACATATTGTTAAAGATTGGTTTCACCATGTATTATGACGATTAATTGTGCTTTAATATTTAACTAACAAGACTTTAAACGTAAAGGTAAAAGAAGCACGCACAGTCACTGGCCACAAATTACCTGGGATGCCATTTTGTTTGAGTCAGTCTGACGTGCAAGCTGATTGGCTGGCAGATCATAAGGAACTGTAAGCCTACTCCTGTGGAGTTTCATGACTGACTAGGTCATTTAGAGTTGTTAATTTGCTTAATTTCCATGAATCAGTTAAAAAATGACTTATTGAAATAACGGTTGCTTCAATTTAATAAAAAAGTCAGTATTTTAAGCCTGTTGTCTAGATATATCTAGATACATACTAAACATTCTTAAAAGACAGTTTATTAAAGCTGCAATCTGCAAATGTTGCCTTTCTATCACCATCTCAGTTTAAAACACAAAAAATTAAGGTTATTTGAAGGTTATTTTTCTAACATGGATGACAAATTAAAATTTTAAGCTGCCAACAATCCACCATCCTCAGCAAAACATACGCAATAGTAGCAAATAGTAGCAAAGTCTTCTTTCTGTTTACAAACAAAACATAACCACGCAGATAAATAAAGACTTTTTATGTTTCTCTGCCCTAGTAAACACATGTTGTGGATTCTTCTCACCGAGTAACAACAGAGTTCATGGATGATCACTCTGTTGGAAAAAGTTTCATTGTGGGACTCAATGTGAAGAGTTCTTTCTTTGTGGCTCAGGGAGTTCTTCTGAATGAAGTAGATGTAGTCCACACCTGCAATCTACACACATGCAAACATACATCCTGTTACATTTCACATCACAATGTATACCTTCAAATTTGTACTCGTATAAACATAAATTTTAGAATGTAAAATCAGAACCATCATGTAATATAACAGAAAAAACATGACAATTATTACATGATACAAGGAAAGGAAGGCATGTTTACACTTTGGATTTCCATTTACCCTTTTAAGGAGGCGTGGTGCATCCACATCGAGTTTACACCTCCTCTCAATCTTATGAGTGGATCCATCCTCACTAGTCTCTTCACTAATTACATCACTGTCCACAAACATGGGGATCAGATGACAGGTAGGAAACCTCCTATTATATGCCTGAGAGAGAGAGAGAGAGAGAGAGAAAGAGAGAGAATCATGCTCAATCTTAGGACCTCCGATGGTATATATACAGTAGGTAGTCAGCCAGAATGTGAAACTCATTTCTACGTGACGTGAGGCCAAGTATGGTGACCCATACTTGGAAATTGTGCTCTGCATTTAACCCATCCAAGTGCGCACACACACAGTAGTGAACACACACACACACTGTGAACACACACCCGGAGCAGTGGGCAGCCATTGCTGCGGCGCCTGGGGAGCAGTTGGGGGTTCGGTGCCTTGCTCAAGGGTCAGTGGGCAGCCATTGCTGCGGCGCCCGGGGAGCAGTTGGGGGTTCGGTGCCTTGCTCAAGGGTCTCACCTCAGTCATGGTATTGAGGGTGGAGAGAGTGCTGGTAATTCACAATCTCCACCTACAATCCCTGTCGGACCCGAGACTCGAACCTGCAACCTTTGGGTTACAAGTCTGACTCTCTAACCATTAGGCCACGGCTGCCCCAATTTGCGAAGTTACCACCAGGTGACGAGAAGGAACAGTTTGCACCTTTAAAGGGGTACTTCACTCATAAATGAAAATGAGCCTTAAATTAATTACCCTCAAGGCATCCTAGTTGTATGACTTTCTTGTTTTAGCAAAACACATTTGGAGTTATATATACCACCAATTACCTTTCTTACCACACAATTTTTATTGGCATACAAAATAAGTGAAACAAAATTAAACTGTAAAACACTGTATTTGGACTAACTAATTATTAGGCAGAACATTGACCACTAACAGAGATTTAACTATACTATAAGTGAGACTATACTATAACAGAGAACATGAGGCATGACACCATAAACCTAAACATTTGATTTTTAATGCATTGATCTCAGTTCTTTGCCCTTGGTCTCAAACTCTGTCTCAATTTGCTGTAATGCATTTGTTTTTTCTTTTTAGCGCTTCCTCAGTGTATTCGATTTTGTAAGGAGCTGTGCCATCAAGGTGCCAGATTTTCCTTCGGCTTCTTCTGCAAACCGATCAGCATCCCTCTGCAGGCTCATAGATACCTGGACCAGAATGTTCTTTTTTTAGGTCCCAGATGTTTTCTTCTAAAGCTTTGCGTTTCGGTGCCTGGGCATCAGTGATTTTCCTGGTCTTCTGCTAATCAAGGTGCCTTCTGTATCTAAACCTTGCAGATGCAGCAGAGGCCAGTAACTCCTTAGAGATAAGGACATTGAGGAGCCCTCTACAGGTGTTGACAATTGCATATCAGTCAATGGGTGACCTTGCATATTGCAGGTCCCAACCTCTGCAACATGCAAGTTGCAGAAGTTACTTCTTTGTTTACATCAGGCTGTCTGATGTAGCCTGATCATGGGACCGGAGAAGCAAACTGCTGGAATATCACATCACCTGCAGAAAAGAACAGTATGGAAAAAATCTTTAATTATTAACAGTATGCAAATAAATTAATATATAATATTTACCCAAGCCATTTGTCACATTTAGAAGCTTATTATCATAATACACTTTAATAGAACTGGACTGTTATTTTCTATCAGCAGAGACACCTCCTGACAACTGCTGGACTTGCAAAAACATTTGAACCAGTTTAGTCATGTTGCTCTCGCATCAGTCAGGGTCAAACAACATCATTGCTGGGTCCAAACAGGCCACCTGCCTTACTACAGCATACTTTAATAGAATCTTGTCCTGTACTTTCTGGATGATGGTGGATCACTTTGACACAGTCTTTCCTAAACTCCAGGACTGTGAGTTCACCTACCTTTTTTGTTTCTGTAGTTCCTTATGGATGTAGACATTGTAGAATTATAACCTATTATAAAATCAAGCTTTTAGCTGAATCCATAGCTGAAAGGATACCCTAAGGAGTGATTTTGCACTCAAGCCTATGGTTACTTTCTTTAGGTTGACCTAGTTCTGTTTGTCACTGACTTACCAGACGCAGTGGACTGATATCCTTGAGTATCTCTTTCTTGAAAAAACGCCTTAGCATACTCTGCCAAAAGACAAAAAAAGAATGTTACCCAAATATTACATTGCTTAATTTAATTAATTAATTGGCATCAACAGAAAAATTCTATTGTAGTATACTTTTGTAACAAGCATTACTCTTTGTATTTGCCTTATCCCCTTGTCCCCTATGTATGCAATTAATAATAATTAAAGTCCCATAACAAGATTAAGATTCCTGACTGCATTTATGTACATGGTCACTAATGGCCACACTTCTAAAGCTCTCCCCACGACTGAAAGATTTTTGAGTCACCTGTGCCCACAGAACAGAAGTGGAAATTTTGTCCATTTGTTGAGAGCAGTGAAATCCTCCCTCCTTGCTGGTGCATTGTGAAAGAGTTTATGCAAGGCCCTCAGAACCTTCTCCAGCTGTCACATGACAAAGCCATGTTTGCAGGTGTTTTGCAGGGTGTGGAGGCCACAGCTCCCCACCACAATTAGCTGTGTGCCACCAAACTGCTCAGCAGTTCTAGAAACCTCCAATTGACATTCAGTCTATTCATAGAAACAGACAGAAGCTTTTGCAAGTTTAGCTGCAGCGCACATTCCTGAAAAAGAAAGATTTTTAAAAACTGTATGGTGGACGCTGAAGTGGCATGGATAAAAGAATAAGATCGAGCTGTGGCATACCAATATCAATTTAAGTTACAGTCATGGCCAAAAATATCGGCACCCTTGCAAATCTGTCAAAAAATGCAACCCTTTTCTCAGAAAATGTTTGTAGTTGCAAATGTTTTAAAACTCACGTTTATTTTTTTGTTTGTATTGGAACAACACAAAAAACAGAAGTCAAATCTGATAAAATTTCACACAGAACCCAAAAAATGCCCTGAACAAAATTAGTGGCACCCTTAACTTAATATTACTTATATAATATTACTAATATAACTTAATATCCTTTGGAAAACATAACTGAAATCAATCGCTTCCTGTAACCATGAATGAGTTTTTTACACCTCTCTACTGGAGTTTTGGGCCACTCTTCTTTAGCAAAATGCTCCAGGTCATTTAGATTTGAAGGATGCCTTCTCCCAACTGCTGTTTTGAGATCTCTCCACAGGTGCGATGCCTCACTGATGCCCATAAGATTCAGATCTGGCTTCAGAACTCTCCAGCGCTTTGTTTGTAACCATTTCTGAGTGCTTTTTAAAGTGTGTTTTGGGTCATTGTCCTGCTGGAAGACCAATGACATCTGGTAGAGACGCAGCTTTCTGACAATGACCACTACGTTGTGCCCCAAAATTCTTTGGTAATCATTAGATTTCATGATACCATTCACACACTCAAGGCATCCAGTGCCAGAAGCAGCAATGCAACCCCAAAACATCTTTGAACCTCCACCATGTTTGACTTTAGGGACTGTGTTCTTGCCATGATGTCCTTTACCAAAAAGCTCTACTTTTGTCATATCTGTCCAAAGTACGTTCTGCCAGAAGGATTGTGGTTTTCTCACATAAGTTTTGGCAAACTCTAGTCTTGCGTTTTTATGCCTTTGGGTCCTCATGAGTCTCCTACCATAGTGTCCCTTTTCATTCAGAGGGCGACGGATAGTGCGAGCTGACACTGTTGTACCCTGTTCCTGCAGATCAGCTTGAATTTGTTTGGAAGTTAATCAGGGTTCTATTTCCACCATTCAGACAATCCTTCATGGTAATTTTTCATTAATTTTGCTCTTTAGTCCATAGCCAGGGAGGCTAGCTACAGTGCCATGGGCTATAAACCTCTTGATGAATTTGCACACAGTGGACACAGGAACATTGTGTCTCCAGAGAGAAGATCTCTGAAGATGGACTTGTAGCCTTGAGATTGTCCATGTTTTCAAAAAAAATTCTCTCAAATCCACAGACAACTCTGTACACTTCTTTTCTCCATGCTCAGTGTGACACAACACAAAGGTTGAGTCAACTTTTCTCCATTTTAACTGGTTGCAAGTGTTACTTGCCACAGGTGTGTCTAAATACAAATTACAGGAGCATCACATGCTTGAAAAGCAATTATTTCATACAATTTTGACAAGGTGCCAATAATTTTGTCCAGGGCATTTTTGGGTTCTGTGTGGATTTGTATCAGATTTGGCTTTTCTTCTCTGTTTTTCACAATAAGCATGTAAATACCAAAATATTTGCAATTGGAACAATTTACTGTGAGAAAATTGATTCAATTTATTGATGTACCTGCAGAAAAAGCAATAGGATCCATCACAGAAATCGTAATGGTTTCCATTAAAAGACCAGATTTTACAATTAAAACCATTATAAAATTCCTTTCTGTAGTTTGTTTTGGGCATTATTCCAATTTCCCATTAAACTGGTAAATTACCACTAAATCCAATAGAATTTCTGCAATGGTTTCTATTGTTTTTTCAGCAGGGGAGGGGTACTGTATTATTGCTAACTAGAATACTAAGAGTTATTGATTGCTACTTACTTTGAAGTTATGAAGCAAATCCTAAACTGTTCCATGTCCCATGAATTGCAATCCTAGGTATCTTGACTGGACATGATCTTGTCCCCAATATCGGACATGCAAGTCCAGTTGCTTGTTTTTGGATGTTTCATTAAGGCTTTTATCAAACATTAAAACAAATATTTCCTTGTTAACATCTGAAACGAGGAGCTTGGTTATGTAAGGAGTCAGACATAGTTCGGAAAATAGCCTCGTTTAGGACTGGTGTTTTGTTACTGTATGCAGACACCAAAGTACCTCAGCTCTGAGTGTTGCATTGGAGCCAAACATTGTTCGGATGTCTGATGACACAGAAACCGTGATGCTTCAAGCTGATACAGGTGGCGATATATGGCATGCAGCAGCGCTGACGTGGCTATTGACGTGGGAGCAACGGAACAGCTGTTTTCCATCAGGGTTCCGCAGCGGCTTTGTGTTTTTTTACATTGCATATGGGTCTCCAAAGCTTTGATCCCCATTGTTCCGAGTTTTGCCCTTAACTGGTCTTAACCAGGTTGCAAAATTAGTATTATGTAACCAGTTTTCATTAAATTAACTCCCTGCAAACTTGAAATTTTTAGTTGGTTCCGCCTATTTCGTTCTGTGTGACAAATAGACGAACATGACTTTAAAAGGCAACAAATGGAAATAACATTTGTGGTGTTGATTGGAGTGCATTTTTAAGACCTTTAAAAGCCCACGTCACACCAATGTTCTGCCATGGCCCACAACTGAGCCATGTTTGTCATGTGATTTACTGTTGTAACGTTTGTCTATTTATTTGATCAATAAACTGCACTTGGTCAGCTCACCTTCAATACATTACTTTGATGACAGTCAATCAGTAAAGGTGAACGCCACATAACTTTTTTGTAATGGTGAGCTAGACATACATGCTGAACACTTATAGAAAAAACTGTGTAAAGACGTAAACAAAAAATGCCCATTATCTTTGCCTTCCAATACATTTTATATCTATATAAGCATATACTGTCCATATATGCTTACATATTATTAAACATTTAACTATAACAGAATACTTTATGTATTTAAATATAAGCATTTAACATTTTAATTTAATCTTTACAGGTTTGTTTTAATAATGCTGTCATTATGTTTATTAAAGTGATAAACAAAATAGTTTAATCAAGTGCCCTCCTCTCTCTCTGTTTGTCTCTCTGTCACCGACACCCTCCGTCTCTCCCTCGCCGTCACCCTCCCTGACGCCCTCGCCTCTCTCTCTTCCACTTCTGTGTGGAAATGCGGCAGTTAAAGTATATATTTTTTGTTGAATATCGTCCGTAGTTCAATGCTTAATGTTACTTTACTTAGACAGTGAGAGACAGTCATGCAGACTGCGAATATCTGCTGATGCTGTGGATAATATGTGCCAGGCCAATTAATAAAAAATAATATTCTGATTAATTCAGGTGGGTCAATGAATGATGAGATAAATTATTAATAAGGGAAACATTAACTTAATGTTCTAAAATGTCTCCCTGTCCCTGTAGAGGTGGGAGTGAGCTCTCACCTAAGGTCCTCACCTAAGGCAGTGGCCTTTCCTTAAGCTGCTTGTCAAGATACATACAAGGCACCCTCTGAAATAGCAATGGAAAGTGTTCTACGCTCTCTTGGAGGGACGGCACAACAGAGACCACTCTGGGTACTCCCCAAGAAGAAATCCAGGCCAAGAAGAGATGACACTTTAAGGCAAACAGTGCATTCAGAAACCATTCAGACCCCCTTCACTTTTCAATTATGATGTTGCAGCCTGGTACCACATTCATTTATAGGGATGCAACGATATGAACATTTTGGCTGATAGGATAACCGATAATTCTTTGTTTTTGAAAGCCAATAATCAATATGTTGGCCGATAAATCTATATCCAAATTTTTTATATACTTTTTGAGAGCCCGATTACAAAAAAGGTCTCATCATTAAAAGCAACATCCCAAACGCTTTTACATAAGCTAGAGGTAGTAAACCATTATGTTGATGAAAATTAGAGTAAAACAAAAGTGGTGGTTATTACTAATAATGCATCAATGATTTTGAAAAAGTAACAAATTCATACCACTGTTTTAAACAGCAGCAGTGCTGTTTGGGCTGCGTGCGCTGTAGCTGAATAAACACTGGTAAACTGAAACGCTTGTTATGGCGGTTTAATCAGGCTATACGAGAATCAGATATTTATAGAAAATAAACATATTACATAAACTTACATGTGCATTTCCGTATTTTTGTGCATTTCCGTATTTTTGTGCATAAGTTATATAAATGCCTCATTCATTCATCTTGAACTAAGCTATGCGCTAGTCAGGTGTGTATCTCGCGGACGTGCTCTTGGCTCTTCCCGTAACAACGCACTGAAACACGGCAAATAAACCCAAAGAATTCACAACTTTTAATTATGGTAGTTTTCTCTTTATAATGTTATGTGTATGACAGTCCCAATCATAGTTATTAATGTTGTGCATTGCTGTTTAAGCTGCGTGCGCTGAAGATAAGCTGAATGAACTAAAGTAAACTAAAGTGCTTTGCTGGCTGCTTATTTAACTCAAGGAAACGCATTGTATGAGATAAATCAAGATATTAATACAACATAAGCATAATATTACAACTTATGTACAAAGTGATGCAGTTATTGTGTGCTACAGTCAGAATGTGTGACGTTAACTTCTGTTATGGATGTGCTCTCCCCATAACGCACTGAAACATGGCAACTAAACCCAAAGAATTCACAACGTTTTATTATAATAATGTTCTCATTAGAATGTAATATACACAACATTGCCAATCGTTATTAATGTTGTGCACTCAGGGCTCGCAAAATTTCAAAATACCTGGTAGCCCTTTGGGCAGGCACTCTTCAGATTTGGTAGCCCGAAATGAATTTAAGTAGGACATCAGGCTAGCGATTTTGCGAGCCCTGGCTCGGCTGTGTGAGCTGTGCCATTCTATATGAGATAAATCAGATATACAGTGGGGATCGAAAGTTTTGGCACTCCAGGTAAAAATTTGTATTAATGTGCATAAAGAAGCCAAGGAAAGATGGAAAAATCTCCAAAAGGCATTAAATTACAGATTAGACATTCTTATAATATGTCAAAAAAAGTTAGATTTTATTTCCATCATTTACACTTTCAAAATAACAGAAAACAAAAAAATGGCACCTGCAAAGGTTTGGGCACCCTGCAGAGTTAATATCTTGTACTGCCCCCTTTGGCAAGTATCACAGCTTGTAAACGCTTTTTGTAGCCAGCCAAGAGTCTTTCAATTCTTGTTTGAGGTATCTTTGCCCATTCTTCCTTACAAAAGTCTTCCAGTTCTTTGAGATTTCTGGGCTGTCTATCTTTCTGGAGGGATCGTGCAGTCAAACGTGGGTTTTGACTTGCTTTTCTCACAATCCTGCGAGCTGTTCTGTCTGATATTCTTCTTGGTCTTCCAGATCTTGCTTTAACTTCCACTGTTCCTGATGACTGCCATTTCTTAATTACATTCCGAACAGAGGATACTGGCATCTGAAAACGCTTTGCTATCTTCTTATAGCCTTCTCCTGCTTTGTGAGCGTCAACTATTTTCAGTTTCAGTTTTCTAGACAACTGCTTAG
>JAZGTI010004791.1:0-27140 GCA_036877585.1 Botia kubotai
TACAGCTTTAGCTGGTAAGAATGTTTCCATAACTTTTCCATTTGAAATGGAAATGTTACAAAAATGTTAAAAATGTTATTTTGAAAGTTTTAGGAATGCTCAAAATGTCCAAAATGTTTTTTAGACGATGTATTAACAGTATTGCTTGGTTATATGAATATTATTCAAACATTTAAATGTTTTTATACTGTAACGCTTTAAAAATGTTCCATTAACTATTTAAGAATGTTTTTCATATATGATCATATTACAAAAACATTCTACTAACATTAATGCTAGAACGTTTTGTTCACTTTGTTCTGAGAACGTTCCCTGTTAGCTGGGTAAATACATCATAAGGAATAACTTGCATAATGTCCATCAGCAGTTCATACAACTTCCAGAAGCATAATACCACAGAAATGCTGCAATTTGGGAGCTTTTTGTCTAAAACAATCCCCCTCCAATCAGAGGAGGCCAGAACAAAAGAGAGAGAGAGACATAGAGAGAGAAAGAGAGAGAGACATAGAGAGAGAAAGAGAGAGACACATAGAGAGAAAAAGAGAGAGATATAGACAGAAAGAAAGAAAGAGAGAGGAAGAGAGAGCGAGAGAGACATACAGAGAGAAAGAGAGAGAGATATAGACAGACAGAAAGAAAAAAAGAGCGAGAGAGACATACAGAGAGAAAGAGAGAGAGATATAGACAGAAAGAAAGAAAGAGAGAGAGAGAGAGAGATATAGACAGAAAGAAAGAAAGAGAGAGAGAGAGAGAGAGAGATATAGACAGAAAGAAAGAAAGAGAGAGAGAGAGAGAGAGAGAGAGAGACATACAGAGAGAGGGGGGATATGGTTTTCTCACAGCTCAGACAGAAATGCACTCAGTGCTGCTGTCAAATCAGAGGCAGAGCAGCAGCGTGGCTGTAAACAGTATTAGCTGTGCATACGCAGGGATTTATGATACTGCGCTTCTGTGCATTACGTGCACAAGCATAATATTAAATAGACGAAGGAAATTGACTTACAATTAGCGAAGCCATTTGTTAAACAATGAGGTCAGAATGGTGCATGATTTTAGTTCGCATTTGAAACGCAGAGGCAGACGAAGACACACACAAACACAAAGATGTGCAAAAAAAGAGAGGGAAAGAAAAGAGAGCGAGAGACAAAAAAGACAAATAGATAAAGTGATAAGAAAACTGAGCAAAGAAAAACAGAGCAAAACAAACTTCTCTGAGGTCCCAGCTCACAGAGAACGTTCTCAGAACATTGGCTAATGTTCTCTAAAGGTTCTCTCAACGTTATCACAAAACGTTTTTGCAGTTACGTTTAAAATGTTCATAGAACGTTCAAAACACACAGGTTTTTAGACGTTGTATTAACATTATTGCTCGGCTATATAAAACAATCAAACTTTTTTTAAAAACTGTAACGTTTCTAAAACGTTCCACTAACAACTTAGAGATAACATTTTTGATATAGGCTATATAACAGTATCTACAGTTCTCTGCCAGTCATACTCCAGAAAAGCTAATGCTAAACTTCATATAAAGTTTGCATTATACAAGTAAAATCATATTAAGCAAACAACAATAACAATGACCCTCTCCGTCTGAGAAGGTCAAGCCCACATCAACTGCTTTGAGACATATTCATTAAAAGGTGCAAGAAACAGGACCAAACGCTGAAACACTCGCTGCTGTTTTTCTACTCACCCCCAGCTTTCTGCTTCGCATGCGGACGTAGCCCTGCTTTACAATGTCATTGAAGTTGGAGGCCATCTTTGAGGAACCTGAAACCTTCTGGAAAGAACATAAGATAGCATCCAGCCCCTCGGTTTCCAACCGACCCCCCCTTCCTTCCTGCACTTTCGTCTTCCAGTCCCCCTTGACCTCTTCTGATCTTAAGCCTTTGTGGAGCTTCACATCCAGAAGATCATGTGGATCTTCAGATCAGCTTCACCAACAGGGTGTCCTGGGCTCTCCTCACTCCTTCATGATCACTAAGAGAAGAGAAAAGGGCCGCATGTATATTATTCATTATTCAAAGAACGATGGTTTCTTGTGCCTGCAACATTATCACTGATGATTCGTGGATTCAGACATTCGTGTTCCTCAGCAAGTAGCGATAGATTTAAATCAAGAGTAAAGCTGAAGCTGAAACGCACCAATTTAACAGGAAAGCCTCAAAGAGCCTCTTGCCATGTGAGGGATGGATGTTTTCAGCTAAGCGTTCAGCTAAGGATGTGCTAAGGAGAAAGCAGAAGCAGAAAATTGCCAATTGTGAAGCTTCAGGTCAGTGTACAGGCCTGAAGAAGTTCAGAGGGCTTATTTTTGTTTAAAAAAATAAAGTTTGAAAAAAGGTCTCTTTTACAGCCAAAACACAGCCTGCGAGTAAGCAGCTATAACTGCGTTTGAGTTTCGTAAGAAATAAACCGAGAAAACCGGCGTGTCACTGCCTGAGCCGAGACGTCTCTTCTCCTGTTTGTCGCGAGGAAAACATAATAAGACTCGGAATAAGACTCAGAAGTAGCTAATGAAGACAGACATCAGAATGTTCCGCGCAGGTCCCCACAGCGCTTGTGACAAACAGCTTGTTCAGATGCAGGTGACACTGAATGTGGGAGGGGGAACATCTGTTTCCACAGAGCGGGTATTGACAGAGAGATCAGCAGGCAGACAGGCTAATGACAAGCGTTTATATTCCCTGTGAGCTGCAGTCACATTATGTTATTCGTGGGTTCGAGTTTCATGTTTAAGTTTTGTTTCATAAAAACATCATATCTTGATTTAAGGAATTCAACACAAAATTGGTCCGTGATTAACAAATTTATCGCACCTTCGTGTGTTACCGTGGAAACAACAACTTTTTCTACCAAGGGCATCCAGTATCCTGTAGTTCGGGTCAGGAAACAAAATCCCTGACAGAACGAAATGTGCCTTTAGTGATGATAACTGTAAACTGTGTAATTATATCATCAAATTTTACTGTTGCGAAAATAACACACAGATAACAGCACTGTTGAAACCGAACGTTTATTATTCATCAGCACAATCTTTTCCTCTGGAGCAAAAATACATTCAGAATGTATTAAACGCCATTACAATATATTTATATTGATATAAATGGTGATCAAACAATAGCTGAGAGACATTTACTGTAGGAGAAATCATAGCATGCATTTATGACACAGATACGAGCTGAAAGATTTTACTGTTTAAACGTTATGCTGACAGCTGCTCATTACCGTACTGATACCGTCATTACCGCTCAGCATGAATTAATTACATTCGTATTTTCCACATAAAACTGAGTTTTGGTCCTAAAAGCGATGGAAACGACCCAGCAAATGGGGAACTTACAGTAATGTCAGCAGAACGTTTTTAACGTTATATATATATAAAAATAGGAATGTTTGTTCGGAATAAAGGAATAATGTTACGGAATAAAGTTTTAGCCACCTAATGGAAACATGAAACTGTTAGCTGGAAACAATCAATATGAACATTTAGTCAGTTGCTTGGTTTCTGTTTCTGCACGGTAACGCAGGGCGAATAGCCCCACCCATAACAAATGTACTCAACCTGAGACGCCACATCACGTACCTACACAAACATGAAATAAGTTAATATAATTAACAGTGATTGTGTCACATCTGCAATATTTTGCAATACTGCAATACTATCAAAACATCTTACGGTTTAAGACAAAGGTATAGACAGGTATAGACAAATAAGACAAAGGTACCTCAGCTGGTCTAGCTGCGTTTTCATTACGGCCGAATGTTTATCTGGTGAATAATACAGTGACCCCAGGGGTCATTACTTTTCATGGTCATGCCTGAATGCCCGGCCCTAACACATACACTGGGGGACAATTTTATGGTTGTGGTCCGAACTGGTAAAACTCCCCCGGAGGAGAAGAAGAGAAAGTCAATGGAATGGGCAGAGATGACGTGATCCTCAGTTCTGATGAGCTCTCAGCTGGATTACATCACAAAAACTCAAAATGCCTCTTCTGGATAATGAAATACCAGATGCATGTCCCCTTATGCTGGTAATGAAATCTCGAATCTGTCCTGACTGGAGGCCAATGACACTTTCAAACATACACTTTCAACTAATAGCAAGACTGCACCATATTCATATTATACCATATTCATATTATTTCAGTATTAATATATCAGTACACATTTAGTATATATTATCAGTATATATTGTACCATATAAGTTTTGGTTGGTCATATCCGCAGCCACACAATACAACATAGAGTGAAATGTTTTGTACGACTGTCTCTTCACCTTTTACCTTACATTTAAACTAAATTGAAAATTTAAGGTGAGGAAAATGTAGATTAAGAGAACGCTAATATTATATCATATGAAACATTTACCACACAATAAACGTGGCAGAATTGGGAGAAAGAAGTGCTAAGAAATATTTACGATTTTACGTTTTGCATGAATATGAAATATTGCAATGTGATCGATACAGAGGTGGCGGCAGCGACACGTATAATCTTGATATTTTCTTGACACTAATATAAATGAATACAATAAAAGATGTCATGAAACAGTTCCGTTTCTGAATGCTGATTGGTCAAAATCAATGTCTATAGTAAAAATGGTATACACTCTAGTAACCTATTGCTTCATTAAAAATTTAAATGGTGGAAAAAATAATTAGAGGAGAGGAATGAGGGAATGTGCCAGGGCCACTTTCACCTCTGTTTATTCCATCATCAAAAATTCAACAGTATAATAGAAGCAGCTCATTTGGCCCATTGCGGGTTTGGATAAAACAACACCATATAAATGATGCAAAGTGCCTAAATAAAATTAAGAACTGAATCTACATTGTCAGCTTTAAAACCATTATGAGCACTTTGCATCGTATCTGTGGAAACAAAAGCAGGAAATCGATTTAGACCGACACAAAGGGAACTTTTTCAAAGTGTTGGCTAAAAAGTTCTCTAAAAGTTCTCTCAAAGTATTAAAAACGTTTTTGCAGTAACATTAGTAGAATGTTTTTTAACATTAAATATCGTGTATATGTTTATGAAAAACGTTATTCTTAAATTGCTGGTGGAACGTTTTGAAAATGTTACCAAATTAAAAAAATCTTAGAACTTTAAAAATAACATTTTTAACATTATTGTTTCCTAATGGAAATGTTACAGAAACGTTATTACAATCTACAATCGTTAGCTGGATTTATTCAGGACTTGATGACCGGAGCCAAACCAATTGAATTAAATCAAAGGTTGTTAGTGACATTGACTCGCACTGTCTATTTGTAATTAAAATAATTGATCAGGACTTAATCGAAAACACTCTCAAAATCACACAGTGAAATCTGGAGATAAGAGAATGCAAAGACAAGCATACTGGAGGGTAGGAGGGAAATTCAGTCTACGATTCAGTATGTGAGCCAGAACAGCCATTGGCTTAATAATTGACTGATGTTTAGTAGGCGAGTGCTGATACATGGAAGGCTCTATTTACTGGATAGATGACGGGCAAACAGACTACAGAGAACTTGGGTTTTCGATGTTGCTATTATAAAGATACTCCAGAAATATGCAAATATACAATAAAGAAAAAGACAGAGAAAGAAAGTGAGAGCTGAAATTGTCCAATTTCCAAAAAGTTAATATTGCTTCTTCCTCGCACTTCTAATAAGACTCCCTCAGAATACCCACAGAATGTTAAACATTTCTTATAATGACACCCGTCGTGAGAGAGACGACGCAGTGGGAAATACATTTAAAAACAGAACTTAAAAAGAGTTACACCTGAACAAAAAACATCAGAAAAGAAACTGAGAGTTTCTCTCTTCTGTGGCGCCCGTCATTCATTAACTGTTCAAGGACGATGGATTTCTCTTGAATAGACGCTTTTTGTTGTTGGTTTGGCTCTTTTCATCCACTTTGTCAGCACAGTGAGAGTTACCTGGTGCCTGTGACATGACCTCTACCACCAGGATACAGAAATCTGTAGGGCTGCAACTCTGCACACCACCTCCACGTGGATCTCTGTGTGTGTGTGTGTGTGTGTGTGTGTGTTTGTACATCCTACTCGAGGACACTAAGTCCACAGCATACGCACACGTGCACTCAAGAGCCAATTTCACACTGAATTAAAAAGCTTTGTTGTTATCTCACTGCCATCGGAAGGCTGTAAGGACACGCCCACTCTCTCCCTCATTCATTTGATGTCAACAAACGTAACGAAAAGTACGGAAAGTAACCTGCGATTTTTTGTTTCAGAGATGGCGCTAAAGTCACAGATATGGCGATAAAGATACGGGCCGCAGCTTTAGAGGGAAGGATAAACAAATAAAATAATTAAAAGTGTTTTGCAAAAAGTGCAAATTCTCAGCTCAGCATTCAGAGATCAGTAAAGCACCATGACCAATCAGCTGCAGGCTGAGACTGAGGATCAAGCAGCCACACTGGGTTCAGCTGAGGTCAAAGGGCAGCTGTCATTAACATACTGCACGCTCCAGTAAAAGGGCTTTGACCCTATATCACCAATATATAACAGGTCTCTTCACAATGGAACAGAGACAGGTGCACAATTATCATGCATGGCCACAGCTGATGTCACATATAATGAGCACTAATCATACAATAATAAAAATAATGTATTTTTGCTTTTCCTATAAAATACAGTGTCAAACTGAAAAATAAGCACTTTTTTTTTTCTTTTTGGACTCTTATTTTATCCCAAAGTTCACTGCCTTTAGCTACATGAACAATTAAACACCCTCCATCAAAGAATGACAAATGACACTTTTAAAGCTGCTTTGACACACTGGACATAACTTTGTCTTGATTTCAGAGCCATACAACTATTCTGACAAATTGTCTAGTCTTGTGTTTAAGAAGAGGTTCTGAATAAGTCAGGAATACTAAAACAGGTCAGTTAGACGCCACATTTCAAGGGACATCTTGGATGAACTAGGTCTAACAGAAGAGAGTTCTCCTCATTTGTTGGATCTGCAGGGAGGATGATAAAAGCCCAGGTTTGTCAGGCAGCCAGTAAGACTGGAGAGATGGGTTATGTTGATGAGTCGACGCCTGGTTTCACTCTCACAGAACATCAGCCAAAAGCTTTATAAAAGACAGCTCAACAATAACAGCTAACTCTCCCCTGTGCGTTTCAAACGTGAAAGTTTTAAACTGATTCTTTGCCATTCTTGGCACTAATGCATCATTTTCAACAGCTGCCAAAAAGTATGACAACTTTATTTCATGAGGACAGCGTTTGTATCCTTGGACGTCACAAATAACTAAATAAAAAAATAAAACAACTCATAATAAAGCTACAATTTGTGAATTTTATGGGGTATAAATGAACACACGACAGATCAGTGTTCAACACGATCTGTTTACCTAACCCCGATTCTCAATGGTAAGTTTATAATAATGATTCATCATTTGAGCTGCTTGGTCCGGTTTTCAGGAAAATGTCAGTTTGGCTTCATTTGACCTTAACATACGTAAAATTAAAATATGAATGCAACCTGCATTTGTATGTTTCAAACAGAGATGACGACAGAGAGGCAAAAGTTTTAAAAGTTTTAAAGGCATTGCAGTTTTAAGGTGTACTGCGATGTAAAAAAACACACAAATCATGTCCCAAATTTTGAATATATGAATGAAAGGAAATACTGTATTAACTTGTATTAAATTTCTCCTTTCACTTGACAACTGTTAACGGTAAGAGAAAAAGTATTATAGTTTCAGACTTTACATGTATATTTAAAAACTATAAATGCCAAGATATATGAATAAGGAATAAGGTTGTGAACTACTAACAGACTCCCAGGTGACGTGGAAAAAAACTGGCAAACAAAATCAACCTGTTTAAGTTCCACTGTGGCCCATAATTGTTTCTGTTATATAAAATTAAAAACTTTGTGAAGAACAGAAGGTTATGATCTCATAACTTGATTTATGAAGCACAGAAAAAACATCAGAGCATGAAAGAGAGAGAGAGAGAGAGAGAGAGAGAGAGAGAGAGACAGCAGGAGGAAATGTGTTTGCCGTTCATTTGTTATGAAGTGCATGAAGGCGCAAAAACGAGCTGCAAACCACATTTCTATCTCTGTCATAAATTATGGATATTGTCTGATGTCTCCTAACTGCTCTGGGGCCCTCAGGGGTCTTCCCAGCAGAAGAGCCAAACTTATAAACCTCAACATTATGCTCTCCATGTCAGCTTCAGCACAGGAAGTGCTCCTCAAACGCATGGGTCATGGAGTTGTGAACTACTGTAAAATACATTACTGTAAAAGAACAGCTCACTTTATTCACTCAATGTTCTCCACACAAAAGGAAACGGAAACAAAATGGCTCTCTAAAGTAAGCAGAAGTGGTCCAGTGGTTGCTGAAGTCAGCTAAGCCAGCAAGACCAGCTTTGCCAAGCTGGTGGGCCCAGCTTAAACCAGCTACTACCAACTTTAACCAGCTAACCAGCTTAGGCTGGTTAAAGCTGCTTTTTTGTTATTACTTTTCTAAGCAATCTGATGTAAACACTGGACAAAATAAACCTACTGCAGACTTACACTGAAGGAGGATCCAGAGACGTATCTAGGGGCCAGAATAACAGAGATTTGGGTGAGCCTGGGCTCTTTTGACTACATCAGTAAGGAACCACCTACCAATCACCCATAACATGCTAGCAACCACATAGCAACATCCTGGTCACCACCCAGGACACCCTTGTACAGTGGTAGCAAGTTCTGCATGAGCAAGCACCACTCACATCAGACATGAAAAACTGACTTCAGAACAGAGTTTGATGACCACAGCCACAACTATTTATCATTAGCCGGCCATTTATGTTGACTATAGCCCAACAGAAAGACCTGCAGCACAGGAAGGACTGATATAAACAGGAAACTGCAGCTCTGCAAATCGTCTTCAGCAGAGTCAGCTGATGAGACCATAGAGAAATAACATCATCAGAGTTTTATAGAAGCACTATATTCAGCCAGACCCATAAACATGCGTTACACAAGCCCTATATTCAACTGGATTTATAGACATATACATATAGCCGCCCCATACATTCAGCTGGATGTATAGATGTGATGGTAAACCGTGTTGAGCTGGACGTATAGAAAGAGTCTCCCAGCTCACAATTTTAAGCTGTAAGAATGTTTGTTCCCGTAACATTTACATTAAGTAACTAAAACGTTAAAACGTAAACGTTATTTTGAAAGTTTTAGGAATGTTCAAAACGGCCATTTTTGGCCATTACTGAACGAGTATTTTCCGTGTTAACTGGGCAAACACTGTGGAAGTGAGCAGGAAGACAAAGTCTGCTGCTTGCAGGTAAAATCACAGTTTTGCAGATGCATGCGTGCATGCGCGAGGCCGGGTCTGGATACACGGGGAGTGCAGGCGGGCCACTCTGTAATTTAGAGAGGTGGAATGCAGCATGCAGCCGCGGGTGCTAATTACAAAGTGTTCATCTCTCTCTCTCTCTCTCTCTCTCAGATTGTGAGCAAGCCAACCAAAACCAGCCGACTCCCACACTGTTCTGTTGTCAGCTGCAACCTTCAGACAAAATGCAGAAGTGAAAACACACACTCACACACACACACACACACACACACACTCACTCACACAACAGCTGTTTGAATAATCTAACATCTATGACTCAGGAGACTATGCACGCTACCAAACCCACATGAAGGTTTGCAGGTGTGAAAGGATTTGTAACTATTAAAACATCACTGCAAATTCACTGCGAGTGCTTTAAAGTCTATTTAGCGTTTATCAACAGAAATATTTTCCTGTTCTGTTCTTTTAGCACTGCACCCGTACTGCATGCTGTCGTTTGGATGGCACAGATCTCTCCAGTCACTGATGCTTATGAGTATGAGACCGGAAGGCCATCGATACACAGCATCCTTTCCCGTCCCCCTCAGTAAATGGGAAAACACTCTGTATCCAAATTATTCATAGATTCGGCGCTCCCTCACGTACAGTATGAGAGATGCAAACCCACACAACAGTATTAGATGTAGCTGCATATATTGCACACGTACATCCGTGGTAACTGCGTCCATACAGCCCACTAACCAAATTTTGTTTTATAACACGAGATTTTAAAACAAAGAGCACAGAAGACAAGACAACTTAACTGAAGAAACTATTCTTCAGTAGTAAAGTTTAAAGTTAGTTTTCTGTAAATCTGTAAGTCCAAAATAGAGATGAGATGAACACTCTTTCGTGTACTTGCACAATAACTAATCTTTGTTTGTTTTTAACTCAACAAAGTTAAAAGAGACACAATGTCAGGGCTAAAATTAATGTAACGGTCCGTATTCAATCACTTGCAAGCGTTAATCCTGCAGGGTCTTACAGGTTACAGGTTAATAGGATCTTGTCCGCTATAATCTCCCTTGTGTCCAAAAGCAGTTTCCAAACACCAAGACAGTAATAATCTATCCCGTTGCCCGATGTTTGTTTTACTTCTGACATTCTCTGCTTCTACAGCCGAGGAGGATCTCCAGACTAATTTATGATGGGCTGTAGCTTATCTGTTTTTGCTCTGTGAGATAAGGCTCAGATTAAACGCTGTCAGCCTACAACACATTCAGAAGACACAGTTCCAGTTGAATGAATTGCCTACAACACGTCAAATATTTTTGATAGTTGGACATTCGTGGGAAAAGATGGACAATAAGACAGTAAGCAGGAACGCATGCATGCTTTGTTTTGCCCCTGGCTGTGGGCAAACATCTAGTGTGCTGTCTACCTAGACAGCGTTCTCGTGCATCAGACAGACGCGTGCAGCGAATTGCATGAAGCAAGAACGCGCACATCATGCGCAAAATGTCAGGTGTAGTTACAGACAGGTTTATAGACACAGTGTCAAGGGTGGAAAAAACTACCTAATGATGATCCCAGAAAAACACGAATGTTTGTCTGTCAAGTTACAATTCCCCGCAATATAAACGGTTCTAATAAATAATAAAAATAGAGCAATATAAAACACAATGTATAAACGAAATCATTGATATCAATTAGTAACATGGCTGTCAAAAGTCTGTCATGAGCTGTCGAAAAACAGCGCAGAACACCAGCGACTATTATAATGTGTCATGAAACGCATTTTTAAAACAACTAATAACTTCAACAAATAGCCACATCTGATACAACGTCTGTTTAAACATGTGCCACCGTGTAATGTTGAAGGATGCAGTCACACAAAAACTTAATAGGCAGTTATGTATTGAATTTAATTACATTTCACTTCTTGAATTGAAATGACACCGTTTCTCCTTGTTTGTTTTTCATTGCATTAATTTTTGGGGGGTGGAGAAATG
The DNA here is from genome assembly GCA_036877585.1 of Botia kubotai. NCBI lineage: Eukaryota > Metazoa > Chordata > Actinopteri > Cypriniformes > Botiidae > Botia > Botia kubotai. Next base: position 11,325 of record JAZGTI010004791.1, read on the forward strand.
GGGTTTTCTTAAATACAACAAATAAACTTTCATAAGCTTACCTGGATGTCGCTGAAGGTGCGGCCACCTCCGACAAGAACTGCTGCTTTTAAAGGTGAGAAATGCAACGTTTGGCTTAAATGCGGTCTGTGAACTACAAGAAAGAAATATTAGCTGGGCTTCGGAGCTGCTGACAGTAATCCAAGCGACTCTTGTTGGCTGTCGGTCTGGGTTTCGGGACGAGATGCTGTACGGCGCGTCTGAACCTCCAGCGCCAAACACACACGACTGTTTCTCGATCAGCTGTCTGTCTCCTGTTCAAGCAGACAACAAAAGTCCGGCCTTCACCGTAATATATCGAAGAGAAGCGCACGAAACCTGCACGCTGTATGAACTTTACATCACTAAGTAAAGTGGTATGAATCTATTTAAATAAATATATATCTTGTGTGGAAGGCGCAGGGCCATAAAATGTTCGTCCAATCATTGCATTCGGTCATGCAACGACAGGATGTGCTACGTGTCTGTTAAGGTATTTGCATGTCCGTGCACTATTGTAAGGGGCGTGACTTTGGAGATCGCTCTAAAAAAGAGGGCGGGGTCTTATGCTTTCAAAGCTAGCTTACTTTATTGCTAGCATCTCCAGCGCCACGGTTCTGTTAAACAAACTATATAAATAGGTATATTGAATACAGGCTTTGTCCCAAATGACAAAATTATTGGACCTGTGGTTATGAAGCCTTTGCATGCACGTGTCTGTGAAGTCCACAACACTCCACTAACAACTTAAAAATAATGCTTTTGATATACGTGATATATAACATGAGAAAACGTTCTACTAACATCACTGCAGAAACGTTTTGGACAACTTTGAAGGAACTTTGAAAGAACTTTTAGAGAACATTAGGCCCAGGAGAGCCACTCATAGGAAAAACGATGGAAAAAATATGGGTCTTTTGGTGGGACCGAACCTGCTGTTGCTGATGCTGGACTTTTTAGGCAAGATACATCATCATCATCACTTACAATGAGAGCTGATCAGGTTTTTTAAGAATGATGTACGAACATTTAAAAAGAACTGTGACTGAACACTAAGGATTTTGAAGATGTTGAAACTCACAGTTCTTAGTTTTTAAGGAGACGCATGAAACATTTAGTCTTAAATCCAGTGTCATATTTAGTTTTGATATCAGAATTTATTGCCCCCAGCTGGTTTGAAGTGGAACATGATTATGATTATAGGGACCACCTGGGGTTATCTCAAAATGATGACAGGAAAAAAATGTGGTTCTCATGGTAACAGAGGCAGGAAAAGCGATGCACGGAAAAGCAGTGAAAAAGAACGACAGCAAAGGATTACGAGCCAGAATGAGGCATAAATCTCGATTATAGCAACTGTAGCAGAATAGGCACATTGCCAATGTGCATTTCTTGGCTTGTCCACATGGCAAGTGATTATTATCAAGATATTTTGGAAGCACTTTTAATAAGTGTAAAAATGTCAGATCTCAGAACTTTAAATGACTTCGGGTCAGAACTGAGCCCTTTTAGCTGGACTCTTTCTACTTATTATACTTTCATTCTTACATAAAATACTAACTTGTGTAAAATGTGTAACAAGATTTATACACAGGCAACATCTTGTTCTATTCCTGAAGGAATGCAGGTAAATAAAGGGTGACTGAGAAGGGGTGGGGGTTTGGGGGTTGTAGAGGTTTTTTGTTCCAAAAAATGGTGCCACCACACTGATAAGAGTGTGTGATAGTGTTGACAGAGGGAGACAGCAGGGGACAAGAGACAGACGTGAGGGCAAGTTATGACAGCGCCTGCATTTATACACACACACACATTTTATGGGGATGTAATAGTTTTTGTACTGTACAAACTGTACATTCTATCCCCCAACACTAACTCTACTCCTAAACCTAATCATCACAGACATTTTTTTCCTGTTTTAAATTTTGTAAATAGATCATTCTGTATGATTTGTAAGCTTGTTTCCTCATGGGGACCATAAAAGTCCCCACAAGGTCAAGATTTATTGGTATTATTATATAACTTTACGCTTTAGTTTTCAAAACCAGTTGTCAGTTTTTATCACTTGTGAGTACCTGAGAACTGAACCCGTGACTTTGGCTTTGCTAGCCACAGCTAGACTACAGAAACACAATCGTGCCTTGTGCACATGTACTGTGTACATGTACATGCACAGTCCTAACACAGATGTACAGTAATATATGTTTGATATATACTTTCCTTCTGTAAATTCTATGAGGTCTTACTGTGTGTAAACATATATTAAGGGGATTCTAAGTTCATTGTAATCCTAAAAGTGAATACACAGTAAATACAATAGCAATAGATGATCATCGTATGTCTGTCATCTTATGTTTATGTCTTACTCATCTTACGCTTGTGTCTGGCTCTCTCTCTCTATTGCATGAACAGACTCACACACAAACACGAAGACACGGCAGCAGTCTGAAAGCATCCAGTGTGAGACGTTTCATAAATGAGTGTAGTTGTGACCATACGGCGGCTCGTAAGAGCCTGAACCACACGTCTGGAAAACACGTCATTGATTCCTCACTTCACACGACACGAATGCTCTCACGAATTCCCTGACATCACTTCCACATTATCTTTGTTTTACAGACTCTTTGTTTTTATATTCTCCTCAATAAAGCCATGTTTACAGTAACAAACGTCTGCTTTCATTGCCTTTAACATGTCGTAATTTTTTTACACTGTTTTACACGAGCCACAGTGCCATAGACTCAGTCATGTTCACGTCACTGATAATTATCCCATCAGTCACAGTAGTATTAATGTAGTTTACTGGTTCCGGCGCGATGTTTTGCGAGCCTTGCGGCTTTCTATTTCCGTCCCGCACTGCATCACGCAGAGAATAAACTCTGCGTACAAAATTGAAATAATAATCGCCATAAAGCAGAACGATCTGCAGTTTGCGACCTCATTAAAAACCAGCGGCACATCAGCGGAGTGATTCTCATATGAGAGATTTGATTTCATTGACAGTCATTCAACAAACGGAGCTATTCAGCTCCGAGCCGGATGCCCAGCTAACAGGGAACGTTCTCAGAACATTGTTTAACATTCACTAAGTTATTTCAACGGTATTAAACACTAATCCATTTCTTATTAACATTTCTATATCGTATATATCAAAAACATCCATCATAAGGCGTTAGTGTAACGTTTTAGAAAGTTACAGAATTTTAAAAATGGTTAAATAATGTTCGGATAACCAAGAAATAATGTTAATACAACGTCAAGAAAACTGGACATTTTGAATGTACTCAAAATAATATTTTTAACATTTTTGTTATTGGGATTGTTCTGTCTGTACTGTTTTTAAACATTATTGCAGTGTTGCTGCACTTCGCGGACCAAAAGACCCAGAACACAAACTAAATAAACCAGTAATAATAAATGATATAACAAATGTTTCTTAGGAATTAGAGTCTTCTGGTAGACCAACGTCTTTAATAGAATAGAAGACAGAACATACGATCTTTATCATTTTCTTCCTGGGACAACATTCCAATCAACCAATCAGATTTGAGGAATACGTTTAGGTTCCTCCAGAAATGTTATTCCAGGGTCAACAAACCTGTTAAAAAAGTTCACCCGGGAACATACATTAGGTACAACAAAATTAAAAAGCACTGCTTTCACAATATTTCTTGTTTATTCTCATATTCTTAGGTAAAATGTATACCATTATATGTGAATAGCTTAGTCGTGATTATGCATTTACAGTACATAAACTAAATGGCACAGCAATCAGAAAGCTGTCGGCAACTCCTTAAAGACGCATTGCAGCTCATTTCTCATTAGGCGAATGAGGCACAGAAACTATTATCATACTGTATATAAACACGATTAGCCCTCAGTTACATTAATACATAATCCCACCTTAACAAATAGGCTGTATTAGTCAGAGCCTGGAAACAGTCCTACAACTTCATTAGCATTTGCATCCCATTTGCTCACCCATTAAATATGCAAATTAGATGTAATTGCATAAACAGATACATGTTGTATTCCTTTTCTTTGCGCTGCATAGACACAATTCAGTGACGAGAATCTCTTTAAAATGCACATATTTTTTCTAATATATTATTTTATGTAACAGATGGTGAGGGAGCAATGTAGAAATTTTCTCGGTAACTTCTGCTGGAAAATGTACAACATTTTTAAAAGGTAAATTATTAAAGGTATTTAAATCAAGTCAAAGTTATATTGTGTGGTTTTTACATGGTGGAAGAAAACCACAGTAGTGTATTGCATCTTGCAGCCAATCATTTTCCAGTAGCTTCACTCGACAACCAATCACTTCCTGGTAGTTGCACTTGACAACCAATCACTCTCCAGTAGTTCCACTCAGCAACCAATCACTCCTCAGTAGCTTCACTCGACAACCAATCACTTCCTGGTAGTTCCACTTGACAACCAATCACTCTCCAGTAGTTCCACTCAGCAACCAATCACTCCTCAGTAGCACCACTCCACTGTCACTTTTACCCTGTTCTTAAAAGTGACATATCAATGTGCAACTAAACGCGAAGGAGAATTAAAACAATCATGTCTTCATATACATGTATTCTGTATGTAATCTTATTTAAATGCATTCTTAGAATTACTTATGTATTCTTTTCAGTTGTTTACAATTCTTGTAGTTTTCCCATGTGTGTGAGATTTTTATACAGATACAATATCAAGATCACAATGCATCTTCATGCACCAAGAGGTCCGATTTCATTACAGTTACACAAATCTGTGATTGCATCACATTAGACTCTGTTACCTGGAACTGGGCACAGAATTCCCCAAGCAGTAGTTCTCATCACTATGCTAAGCTTCACATAGACCATAATGACCAGGAGATGGGTGGCATGGTGTGTAATTATACATGGATGACTTTGTGTATAAAAATATATATTTCAAAATCATTCAGTTCAATTCAATTCAAATTGAGTACTTATATAGCACTTTTGTACGATGTTTCATTGTTTTAAAGCAGCTTACATAGAATTAACATAGAATGAAAAGAAAAACAGAAAAGTTTATGAATATAAAGTTGACTAAACTAATGATAACTGCAACACATTTGAACTATTTGTAGAAAGGAATTAATCTTAGCAACACAGTTGCCATGGTGAACTCATTAGCGGCCCTGGTTTGCGGATGAGGTCCATTGATGGGTGTTCTGTGTGTCTTAGGGCTGTTTACAGTTCCCTGTGGTCTGATTTGTATCTGGAACTGAGAACTTCCTGTCATGACAGAGACAGAAACATGCCGACCGCGTTTACAAAAAAACACGCCTCAAGTGGGTGACAAAACCCGTCATTTCAAGCCTCCTTACTCAGATTACGCTTGGCTCAAAGAACCAAGAAACCTCCACTACACAATTCCCCGAGAACTAGTGCTGAGATTAAGGGCTCAGAGACCTAAGATGACTTCAGGTGCTCACAGCCTGAAGAGTGTTCAAACTCCTGCAGTTGAGAAAAACGCTATAATGACAGAACAAGCAGCAGGATTTTGTCCTTCAGTCTGAAGGTATCTAGCTTGTGGGCAGGCTGTAAGACACAATTTATAGCATGTACACTGTACTATTCTTAAAGTTGTATTCTTGCATAATCACTGCACTCTCTCTTCTGGTTTAGACAGTGGAGGATATTTATGCTAATGTGTGATAACTTAAGCTCACCATGAGAGACGGACCTCTGTTCACTTTAGTGAAGTTCTATATATGATCATACACATTAATATAAACACAATGAAAGGATGAAAAAATGCATTTATCAGTTTCAACATCAGATACTTACGGTCCTAAATACATTTACATTTATGCATTTGACAGACGCTTTTATCCAAAGCGACTTACATTGCATTATATCATACATTGTTTCGGAGTATGTGCGCAATCCGTTACGCTCACCAGTTTCAGCTTGTCTCTCTCTGTAAAGGAACACACATAACTTAGACATATTTTTCATTCTTTGAAACTAGAAAAACTCTCTTTTCCCAAAAAGTCATGAGTCATGGCATAATGGAGCGATAACTGCAGTTCTGGAGGTCGAAAAAAACCTCAAAATAGTTGAGAGCTGTTCAGACTAAAACTGCCTAATATGGAGGACATCAGCATCTCATCAGCGTCTCATAACGATAGCAGCAGTCTGAGCTTGTATTAAACTAGCATCAGTAATTAAGAGCTGTTCCTTTTAATCGGCAAATGAATCCACTTTTTAATCAAACTGATGGAAACATCGTTTTCGAGCCTCGAGTTCAATTAACTAACAGGTTAATTTTGTCAGCCTTTTGAAACATGCTTAATTAGTTCTGAGAGCAAAAAAACAAGACAGCACTCAGCATTTTTGTTACTTAATGAAAAAAATTCTTACAACTGACTCGTTAGCTGGGTGGTAAAGCCTTCTTAATTAAGTAAACTTAATTCTACATTAAGTTTACTTAATGTAAATTTATATAAGCTGTATGATGATGTTACATCAGAGGCGGTAGATCTACGCAAGAAAAGCTTCAGTCACGACATACTGTATCTCATTACACTCAACATTCATTCCTCCACAGCCTGCTGACACTAAGCGCAGAGGCACCAAAGCAGTCTTATAAGTGTGTGTTCTATACACTCCGCGGGAACCTTCATTCATCTCCATACATTACCATACTGTTGCATGCATGCTTCTGAGCTGTCATACTGGAGGTCTTCAGATGACAATATTCAATTCAAGAGCTTCGGTTCCTCAACACATGTGAGATGTGGATAATTGGAGGTCATTAAGCAAGTGCATGAAGCAAGTGTTATTTTAATCTTCAGATTATGACCGGCTACATTAACCATAAGTGCAGGTAGATCCGAGGATACGATACATTGAGCAGGAAAAAGCGGTTCTTCTCCAATGGCCCACAAACACTCCGTCAGCACCTGTCATGGATGGATGGAGGAGAAGATTCTGTAGATGATCTCCAATGAAGATATAAGATATAAAAAACAGGTAGAGATAAAAAAAATCAGGAATTATATGAACTGCTAGATGTTGACCATTGGATAGTAATAAAGCTCTGTCGCGTGTGCACTTTGTAATGAGCCGAGAAGTTGCCACAAAGCCTCAGTAACAATCAAAACAAAATGAGGCGGAACACAAGCTCACGTAGATTAAACAGATAGTTACACACACACACACACACACACACACACACTCACTCACACACTAATAGGTGTGTTGGGACTTCATGACTCTGTAAATTACGCCTCGTGTGATTGGACGGTTCCGTTTCTGGCACGTTCCGCTTTAGAGCACCAGCACACTTTCGAAAGGTCAAAATAATGCCATGTCTTCTATGTGTTTATGCATCTCATAACTGAATTGTTTTTTTGTTTTGTCTTTATATGTAAAGCTGCTTTGAAACAATGCAACACAGCTAAAACAAATAAAGATATATAAATAAATTTGAATAAAATAGAAAAAAAATAGTAGAAATTTTTATATTTGCGGTTATCTTCTGGAGCTAATGCGTAACTGGAAAGAGGAGCAATTTAACACACATAACTGCTTTGCATTATACTGAATGTAAACTGAATGTACAGTTGCGATTTAAAGTGAGTGGTACAGTTGTAATTTAGTGTCGTTTACACTGCGCATTCACACATACAGACTCAATGCAGATTAAATCACATCGCTTTACACTAAATAACAGTCACACAGCCAACGCATATACACACTTAACATTTATAGAGGTAAAATACAAACACAAATACAAAAACTGTAATACAGACCACTTGAGTAAAAAACAACATCTGATAAATACTTTTAACAGAACCAGTATAAATGTCCCAGTTGAAGACGCGTCAGTATTGGTCCCCATTACGGATGTGTAGACAGCATTGCTTAAAAATCCGTTTAATATCAACAGAACGTTTGCAAGCGTTTCCTCACGGCCAATTACGCTTGTATTTTTGTCAAAGCATCTTCTTTGACTTGTCACAAATTACCCATAATTCCTGCTTTCCTACTTCCTACTTAACACAAGACGACTCCTCCACTGCAAAGACAAAGATATTTATGTGGCTATGAGAAGCTCTGGGACAACTAAGCAGGTCTGAACAGCCATCGCTTGCCCATCAGTAACAGCACAGCAGAAACAAAACACACTTCAGCCGCAGGAAACACAATCATGTTCTGTACTGTTTGTTTTTTGAGTATTAAGGTGAGAATGCAGGTGATGGAAAATTATAATGCAGGTGATGGAAAATTAGAAAGGGGAGGGGAACAGGGATGCATGCATGCAGCAGAAGCACGAGTATGCATGGGTGCTTTTAGAGGTCATGGGTCAGACAAAAGATTGGACTGAAATGAGAACTGTATGAGAACTGCATTCATGCGTGCATGCAGCAGAGGCACGGGTATAAATGCATGGGTGCTTTCAGGGGTCATGGATCTGACTGAAGATGAAAACTACTGAACCGGTTTCTCTGTTTGAGAGTGTGAACAGGTCACAGTGGGCTTGTATCGAACCTGATCCGCGTATTGTGGCATGCTTGTGCTTAGTGCTTTTTCATGAGGCTTCTAGGAGTCACAAGGTTTTAAACGGCCATTTTAAGCAAATTCACTCTACTATATAACAGTCTATAAACCAGTAAATACAAATGTGCAACTACATTTCTACAATCTATGTGCCATCCTGGACTGTAACCACAAGCAGACCTTCAGACAGTTTAAATCACTGCTCTGGCACACACGCTTTAAGCTCTTCATTGTTGACATCATGGTTGTGTTCATCCGTCTCCTGAGGGCCGTGGAGACAGACTGCACAGTCAGGGGTTCCAGATCTCTTCCTCTGGTTCCAGCTGAGAGATGAAATAAAGGGGCAGGTGATCTTGGGTGTGATTTGGAGTGAATGATTCAGGAGATCTGAAGCTGTACTGCTTCCTCCTCCTCCTCTTCATCAGGGTCACTCGCGGGTCCATCCGCATCTTCAGGCCCAAACCGCGATGAAGCTGATGTCCTCATCTTACCAAAGAGGCCAGGACTCTGCTGACGCCTCAGCCTTGGAGAGAGAGAGGGAGAGAGAGAGGTTAAGGTTGCATGTTCTAATACTTTTAAGGGACACTTTTAAGTACTCACGAACTAGGTACTGTACTTGTTTATCAACATAAATGTTTTAAACACAGAGGAGAGCTCTTGACATCCATTAGAATAAATCATAATATTAGAGACAGAAGCTCCAAGAATTAAAGCAACAGGACAGCCTCTGTTCTCGCTGGCATGGCAACCACTGTCTCAAAAATATAAATACATGCTAAAAGATAAAGAAATGACGTCAGTTTGCCGATCCTGCTCTGAGAAAATACACAAAACTTCCAGCACTGAATGTTTAAACATAGCTGCTCTCTCTCTATTTGTGCAAAGGCAGAGCGGCACAGAATGACTAATCAGGGAGCATATGATACAATAAACCTTTGTTTTTACATATGATTCATAATGGAATATTCAAGTCATAGAACAGCACCACCATAGAACACAACCAACCAATTGGTCATCGGAAAAGACAATTCAATAAGATAATAAACTATCTGATAAAATCCATCTATCTATCCATTCATTCATCTCTTTCTCTCTTTCACTCTCTCTATTTCACTCTCTCTCTCTCTCTCTTTCACTCTCTCTCTCTCTTTCACTCTCTCTCTCTCTTTCACTCTCTCTCTCTCTTTCACTCTCTCTCTCCCTCTTTCTATCTCTCTCTCTTTCACTCTCTCAGACACTGTTTTTGTATTAACATGTTACTGTTTGAAAAAAAAACACCTCGTGGCATATCTTAAAACATTTTCTTGTCCATTATGGCGTCTGATAAACAATAACAACAGAAACAGCAGAAACAAAAGATTGGTGTCCAGATGTTAGAAAGTCCTGTTTTGATGCTGCTTTGAGTTCCACTTCGCACTATTATTGCAGAGAGGAACAAAAATGAATTTGCTTTTGGACATTCGGTGTATGGAACCGAGTGCACTAGCAAACCAAAGGAAATCCAAACCGACCAATGGGAAAGCAGCTGCGCAACTGTCCCACCCCCAAACACTGCTGGCCCCGAGACATGTACAATAAGAGAACATGCCAGTCAGACACAGCTGGATGAGCAACCATGACACGTTAATCCAATACAACAACAAAGACATTTTCATTACCAAACAAAGAATAAAAGACTGCCACACAAAGCTGAGCTGTCTGTCCCTCACTGGATGTACATCGCCTTAAAAAAGAAGGGGACTGTAAGGACAGGGGGAAGACCTGCAACAAGAAGCAAGTCGCTACGGGTGAAACAGTGAGATGAGAGACTCTTAGTTTACAGAAGCTTCACACTAAAGGAAAGCAGCAGGCACGGTGGGCGCGCCAAATGGTGCGGAGCGAGATGCTGTCTCATGCTGCGAGGCTAACAGACAAACAGAGCGGCTGAGGGCAGCCTCAGCCAATCTCAATTGTAGGGTCTGATTCTGTGTGTCCAGATACTGTTGTGTACTGGGCGGAGAACTATACAGCTGGGACAAGATGCTACTCTGAACCTCCTGTGCCATCGAACGTGGGTATGCTTCTGGCGACACAAAATTATTAATATTATAGTAATTATTAATATTACTACTACTAATAAAAATAATAATGAAAACAGTGACAATAGTAATGAAAGTAATAAATAAATACACTAAACAATAATAAAATAATAATTGGTTTGCTACTCTGAACTTCTTGTGCCATAGGTATAAATGTCAGAGTGCAGTGTGTAATTTTTGCACTACTGGCAACAAAAAATGGAATTCATAATGATAACAGTAATAATAGTAATTACAGTAACGATAGTAATAAGTAACAATACATATGATAAATAATAATTGGATTTAATCAGGTGTCCCGACACGTCCCACATTGATCATTGGTCGAATGACCGTACATCTCCTCCCACAGCGACAAACGCCATTGGTGGAACTAATGCTTGGTCATTGGGCAGGTTGGAGTGTACAAATAAACACAGTAATGTTTTGATAGCGCCACAGGAGCTGGGATCAGATAAAGGGTTTTAAAAATAACACACTTCATCTTTAAAACCTATTAGGTCAACGAATGAAGTGCCATGAGTTCTTTAATGTTGTCATTTCCAGTCCTCTCCTGTCACCTTGACAACCCTTACTCCAGATTGTCCTCTACTAAACCATCCTCTGTCTCCATGACAACTTGGACAAGCACTCATCTCCATCTGTCGCCCTGTCCGTCCATGGCAAGCTCCTCCCCTCCTCCACCGCTGAACTCTGGCCCACCTCTTATTCTAACATCTTATTCTAAACTGTTGTACAGTATGACAGTATGTTGTACAGTATGTTGTACAGTATGTTGTACAGTATGATCCTGGCTGATAACATGGTCATTAACCTTTTCTCCCAGTAGTGTGCAGATTGCTTAAACATGATAAGCAAACAAAATAGGAAAAGAATCAACAGTGGTCATGAGTTTAACTATTAAACTTCGCCACTTCACCGAGCTAACAGGGAACATGCTCCGAACAATGGCTAACGTTCTCTAAAGTTCCCTCAACGTTATCAAAAATGTTCTTGCAGTAACAGTAGTAGAACTTTATATTTCATACATACCAAAAACATTGTTAAGTAGTAAGTGGAACATTTTAAAAATGTTTCAGAATTTAAAAATGTTTGAACAGCGTTCTATAATCAAGCACTAATGTTAATACAACGTCTAAAAAACTGGATGCTTTGAACGTTCCTGGAACAACTTCCAGTAAAGTTCCAAAAATGATTTATAATTTGAGCTGCCGGGTCGGATTTGGCGGGAAATATCACTGGCTTCATTTGACTTCAACATACGTAACGAAAAGTACGTAAAGTAACCTGCAATTTCATGTTTCAAACAGAGATGGCGATAGAGAGACAAAATTACGGATTGTAGCTATAATCTGGACTGAATCCAGCTATATTAAATACATCCTTTCCTCTACCCATACAACAAAAACGTTGTACCAATCCACGCTCAATGACTCATGTTTTAATGACGACCTCATAATTGAATCACATGTAACCACACAGGTGTGAATTACGCTGTGTGAATGTCTTAATCATTAGAAGCGTTTCATTAAAGTCTTTAAGACCCGCCGCGCTGACACGCTCGTCACTGTTCTCTCCTGCCGCGAGACGCCTGAGCCCACAGCACTGCTTCAAATCTCCCTGTTACTATGGTAACCCACAGCCAGGCAGCTTGGGATTGGCTGTGGGTAGGTGCTGGTCTGAATGCAGGCAGAGTAATGGGAGAGAGAGAGAGAGAGAGAGAGAGAGAGAGAGAGAGAGAGACGGTGAAAGAGAGAACAAGCTGTTGAATCATTGACAGTTTACACTATAAACATGCCATCTTATTCATGATGTCGTGTGACAGGGAAGCTTATGCTGAATGCATTACTGAAGAACCGAATTTAAGGCTGACGTACGAACTTTGTCTAAAAATGAACACAAATCATAACAGGCCCGTGTTTAAAACAGGTGTGTCTCCTTACCTTACCTCAATTCTCAATGGCAAGTTTAGAATAATGATTTATAATTTGAGCTGTAGGGTTCTGATTTTCTGAGGAAGCGTCAGTTTGGCATTTGACTCCAACATATGAGAAGAAAAGTGTGTAAAGTAACCTGCAAGTTTATGTTTTAAACAGAGATGGCGACAGAGAGACGAAACGTTACGGATTGCTGCTTTACTCAAATAAAACACGCCGGTTACCCATTTCAGACAGATTGGTTGTGTGTGCGGTATGTTTCTCTGCTGACCTGGATTGTAGGTGCTCCAGCTGAACTTGAAGGTTCTCCGATTGCTCCACCTGTTCATCCAGGGATCTCTGCAGCTTTCTGGTCTGGTTATGAGCTTCATCCAGCTGAAACCCAAGCATAACATGCGGTTAAAGATCAAATCACAAAACACACCTCAAGTAATAATGTTCACTTGGGTTTCCGCCTCACCTCATCTTCAGCCTGACCCAGCTCCTTCTTCAGTTCCTCCACCCTCAGTCGCAGCTTCTTAACTTCCGCTTCATGCTGCTCCACACGCCGGTTCGCATGGGCCAGCTCTGCCATCTTCTCCTGGTATTGTTTCTTAACCTTGGAGTGGACGTGCCGCAAATCTGCCAGTTCCTGCAGGAGAGCAGACGTACGGTCTTCAGACATCAGACCTATTTACTGCTCAAATTGTCGTTTCAGTTTCACCAAAGGCAAAAAGGCCGTTTACATTATGGCGTGTTATAATACCCTCCATAACTCATCTGGAATAGGACTCAATCGAGGTAAATCATTTCCAATCTCGTCCTGTGAGGAACTACATTAAAAAGAACTCAAGCACACAGAGCTATAGTCATCTAGCTGTAATGACAAAAGCACTGAGTACTTTCCTGGATGTTAAAGGGACAGTTCACCTAAAAATAAATTCAGTCTCATGTCATTCCAAACCTGTATGACTTTTTTGCTTCTATGAAACATAAAAGACGACACGCTGGTGACCAAGTAACACTGGCACCCATTGACTTCTATTGTATGGACACAAACCCACCGAGACGTCTCTCAAAATATCGTTTTTGCGACAAGCGGGTGAGAATACGATGGAAACTTGTTACTATTTGGATTGACTATCACTTTAAGTACAAACCCATTAGTCATGTCACTCACCAATCGTACAACACATGACGTGGTGTGGCAGACAGACAGGTAAGAAAATAAATAGTACAGTAGAGAAAGATGGTATCTGAAAGAAGCAAACTTCAACGGCAAAATTCACACGGGTGGGGCGGAGAGATAACAGCCTGAAAGAGTAAGAGAACCAATAGAAAACATTTTAAATTAAGAAAAGATAAAATGACAAATGATGTCATATTGAAAAGGAGACTTTGATTTCAAAGAATTCTCCACTTAATGGTTTAATATTTCATCTGGGGAAGTTTGTCTCTCTGCTGAGTGTTTGGATGAAAGAGAGGATGTGAGAGGAACAATGGAGAGGGCTGGATGAATAAAACATGCCACAGCCTGATGAATGATCTATGATGGTACAGAAATCTACTGCTGTAGAAGCAAGTCCATAGACGTAATGTTTTTATACTTTACCAACTGTAAATTCTATCCCCCTACACTAACTCTACCCCTAAACCTAGGGGTAAACCCATCACAGAAAATTATGACCCCCCCCACACACTCACAAACACGCACGCACGCACACACACAAACACACACACAAACGCACACACGCACACACACAAACGCACGCACACACACACACAAACGCACACACACAAACGCACACACACAAATGCACACACACACAAACACGCACACACACAAACACGACCACACAAACACGCGCACACACAAACAAAGTTCTGTGTGATGTAGCAAGAGCACGAGAAGACACAGAAACAGTAATATAGAGATGAAGGCAATCAGATGCATGCATACAGTCACATGCACACTCAGTGAGTCAGTGAATAAACATGAGGGAGGCAGGGTGGGGCTGTATGGGGGTAGACTGTTAAATGTTTCCCCCTCACTGGCTTTCAGATCGTGAAATCTGTTTTAACATCTGGCCCATTGCGCTCCAAAGACGCACCTCACAGCACTCGACACAATCAGCTGTCACTGTCTCTCTGAAACATCACGAACACACAGAATATTCCACTATAGCCGCCAAATAATGTGCGTCTATAGTGCAGCTTCAAGGGGACATGCATACATATGCACATGCATGCATACATATCTACATACGTATATGTGTGTGTGTACATGTTTTTCTACCACTGTGGGGACCACATGTCCCCATGGGGATAGTAAAAGTCACACACATTGTGGGGACAAGCCAGCGGTCTATATATTTATTCAGCTGACCTATCAATGACACCCATGACAAACATACAAGGAGGACCTCATATCATTGCGTTCATACATTCCACACAAACATACATATATCTTGTCCTTTGTCCCCTTGGGTTAGATAGTGGGTTATAGATCAACATTTATGGCATGCTGTCAGCACTAGCTAACTGGGACATTAGCTTCAGTAGCTCATAAATAAGCCACAGTGGTAGGTGCGAATGGGTTCATTTAAACCCAGACCTGCCTGGAATCATGAGACAGCTGAGTGATATGTGGAGCCTCTGTCATAGTCCCAACACACACAGCCAGCAGATGGGGACTCGACTCACACAGCACACAACACAGGTTATTTAATATAAACCACCATTCAAACTGGGCAAAACCCAATCGTCACTAACAAACTCTAATTTGCCCCAATGACTGCAAGCAACAAGTATATCCTTGTTTTTGTGAAGAATGGAAAGCAGAAGCAAGGAGAAGGTAGAAGTGTGTGAGAAGTCAATCAGAAAACAATCTTTATTTGTCTAATTCTGTTTGCTTTTTGTAAACACACACTACATACTGCATAGAAGACAAATAACCATAAATGATTCAGGAGAGAAAGAGAACTGGCAGAGTGAAGGATGAAAAAGAGAGCAAAAGAAAAAGTGTGTGTGTGCCACCTCAGTCAGTAAAGGCCGACCCGTGAGAACACACTGCAGGACCAAACAGAAGACCTCTGGAGGAGCAGCCCAGACAATTCATTTCACACTGGCTTAGTCCAGATGTAGCACTCTAGATGAGCTCCTTCACACACACATGCAGTCACACACACACGCACGCACGCACTCTCACACACACATGCAGACACACGCACGCACTCTCACACACACACGCACTCTCACACACACACACACGCA
>JAZGTI010004792.1:0-27134 GCA_036877585.1 Botia kubotai
ACTGCAAATCATAATTACGAACTTGCCATTGCAAATCGGGGTATGGAAACGAGATTGTGTTGAACATTGATCTGTTATGCACTTGCTCAATAATTAATTGATATTTAATTGATATATATAATTGATAATTTTGTTAATTTTTTTACCCAAAAAGTTTTGGATTGCAGCTTTAAAAACAAATATTTTTTTAGATAGTTTTGGAAATACCGTTAAATATTACGGTGCCTTTTCACATAGGTATGAGTACTTGGACTTCCTCCACCTACCCAGCATGCCTCCCTCACTGCTCTCCATAGGGTTGTCTCCAAAGTCATCCTTGTACTGGTCGTACTCCAGGTGATTGGACTTGTCGGCTATCTGCCCACTACTTGACTCTGATTCCAGCAGCAGGTTAGATGCAGACGCCCCATGGATGATGTCCACCTCAAACGCACCTTCCTCACGCATCATCTCTCTGTCATCCATCCCAAAATCAGCTGTGGAGGACAATGTGTTAAATATTTTGACATATAAAACAATCCTTATGATAACAACAATATACAGTAGGGTCAATGCTTGCTGCTGGTCCAGACAGCAGGGGTTGCCTTACTTGAAAACAGAACCAATTAGTTATATTATGCAGTTCAGGGCCAAATTCTACTCTAGTAAAATTCTACTCTAGTAGAATCCATGTACTACTCTTGTTTACTCTGGGAACTTGACAGACATTGTTTGCTTGTGTATGTCAAATTGCAAAAATGTGAACTAAATGTAACTGTTCAACAACTTAGAAACAAACAAACAAAATAATGATGCATATTGCATAGCGCAAACAGCTTTGATCTATGCCTACAGTTCTGTCTTGTAACATGATCTAAATCAATGGCATTGAAAAAGAACATGCCATACCGAAATCATTCTCTTGCAGTAGATTAAGATTTCCCACTTCTTCTCGCATGGTGATCTCCTCCACACGAGACTGATTCAGGGTGAACTGCTGGGCAACATCAATGTCACTGTAATCCACAACACAGGACAGGTCAACACTGAGCTGAAAGTCTAACCAATGGATCTGCATTTCATTCTGACAGTACAGAGTATATTTTATATGCTAAGATAAAAGCGAGTTCAACAGCACATACTCCAGGTCAGGAAGTGGCTGATCAAAGTCGTGAAATTCCTCAGGTAGTGTGATGGCATTGTAGGCGGCTTCACGGTTCTCCTCAGGTAGGTCAACCACACCTGTTATACAGTCCACAATGCATTGCATTCCTCCGCCAGTACACATACCGCCGTGCAACAAAATGTATTTTCTGTGTAGCACTGCCACAACCTACCTGGGCGAAAGGCCATTTTAATCTTAATGAAAGCCTCATTACAATCTGCCAGCAAGTATTTGGCTTTTCTGTGGTAGATCCTCACAACTCCCAGAAGTAAGTGGCCAGATGTACGGAGTGCCATTTTGACCTATTAAATTAAACAAACATTATAAGTGAATGTGGTATTCTGATGTAACAATACAATACAATAACAACACTTTCATTAACAACATTAACAACTTAAAATACACAGATTGATGGCATTTTAAGACAGTCCATTAACCTTTGGCGAGATGATGCTCTCCACGCTGCTCTCCAGATTGCACTCAAACACGTGCGCCTTTGTCAGCTTCTTATCCCAGTGGGCCGCTAACCAGATCTTGGCCAGCGGCCCACGTTTGCTAAGGACAAAGTGAGCATAGAACATCGTCCCTGCACCTTCTCACTCTAAGGTGGTGGGAGGCGATGAACCTGGAGCATCAAACGATGTTGGAATTAGACAGAACATCACACAACAAACCTCCATGGTTTAACAGGTGAATTTCAAAAACTCTTCCATGTCCTTTCCAGTTGTTTGTGATTCGCTTACATTGATTTTGACCAATTTGTGAATTATTGTAACTAATTAACTGAAAACAGCGATTGGCCATAAATGCACCATAGACATTTCCATGCCTTTTTATGAATTTATGTGATTTTCCAAATTTGGAAAACATAATTTTCCGTTTTTTCAGGTTGTCCATGAATGTGTAAACTCTGAATAATGGATTTGATAGCTTTTAAATGCTTGTGTGAGTGTTGTAATGATGTAACATTGCATCAATGTTTCCGAAAAAATAAAAAAATGTAACAACATTTGAACATGTTGAAAGAACATGTTGAAATGTAACAAAGCATGCACGTTAATACAGCTCAGTAAAACTAATATATACATTTCTACATCGGTTGCGGTTTTTCCCGGGAAGACGCCCACAGTACAGATATGGGTGTGTGACAGCTGTCAGTCTGGCCTGTGTGCTGCTGAACAACTGACAATATTGACTCACCGTGCACTTATAGTCTTTAAATCTTTATGTTTTTAAGGGTGACGGTCTATTCAAGTCTATTAAATTATTTTAATGACTGAATATTATATAGCTGTAGTTAACAGAGAAGCTAACAAGCTAACGGTCTGCTGTCGCGAGATCAACATCTGTTTGGAATGCGTGCTGCGGCGCGCGCCATGTGCGGATTTCGGTCGTGGATTACCCGCGCAAAGGCGACAAACACATATTCTTCAAATATCGCCTCATTGTTGTGTTAATAAGATACATTTAGAGAGGAGTCTGATGTTACACAGCGTCTGTCGTTTGCCGCTGCTGTGAGGAGAGAGCGTACAATTTTCTAGCAGTATTCATGCCCGAATACTAATAATTGCGCTTCCAATGCATGCAGTAAAATCCAATTGACGTTTAACCACAAATACTTACGAAAAGCAGTCCTATCGTAGCTTTCCGTATTTAGCAACCGTATCTAGGGTATCTCTCCCAGCCTCCTCCCACTGTACAGATTCACTAAAACAAACAAAATGGCGACGCCCCCTCCCACCACGGGGCTCTTTAAAACGAGCTCAAAGTGTCACACCAGCACTAAATGATGCTCAAATAGATTATGAGAGAAATGCACAGTTCGTATTGTGGCCAGAATAACTTGGAATGTAACAAGAATGTTTTTTTATGTTTGAAATTATCTTTAATCGTTGTCATTTTGTGCTTAAACTATGCTGTGGTGTAATTGCCCTTACAAAAATGACTCTTGGTTTTACTACCGTAAAAGTGTACCAACTACGTTTTTTGGCGCATTGATTCCCGTTTATATAACTACAGTTTTACTACAAATACCATGCTAAAACCACGGTCGCTGTAGCAACAACGTGGTTAATTTGGTTTAACTATACTAACCTCGTTTTTGGTATACACTCTATTTAAACTATTGTTAATTGTCGTAAGGGTTGACAACTGTGGTAAGTCGTATGCGAACAGTAATGCATGACGATTATAGCAATGATCAGTTAAATGTACTTACATTGCTTTATTTGTATTCTTGGAACAGTAACATCTAATGTTCAGAACATTTAAGGTTCAGAGCAATAAAACGAAAAGGTACCTCTAGGAAAACTAGTAGCAGCAGTAAATATGTAGTTTAGGTTCATTATGTTCATTAATTTATCTTTACATTTGACTTTGTCATGCGCTGCCAACCCTCGAGAGAAAAACAAAAATTCAAAATCATTATTATTTTTACACAAATATGTAATTGTAATACTCTGAAAATGCAGTTTACGGCCACCTGATGGTGCTCACACTCCATCCCACTTTATTCCCACTGTAGTTTGACTGCATAGCCTCACACTGCCTCATGGAGAGATGCAAAGACCAGAATAAAGAGGAGGTCGATGCTGCGCGATCTGTTTTCATTACGTTTTCCGAGTAATGTAAACAAACTTCCACGTCCTCCTTTTCCCCAATTCCCCAAGACTTAAACTTCCCATTGACATGTGTTATGACAATATGACATTTGTTAGTATTTTCTTGAGTATTTTCTTCTGAAGCCATTGATATAAATGAGTGTTAGTGACTTGTCACCCTTATTGTAGCTATTTTTGACTGTAGAAAACGTTAATAGTAATTTGCATGTCAATAAGATGTTTTCTTAAGTGTCTTGTGGTAAATAAGGGCATTGCAATAAATTCATGTTATAAAACAGCGCAGAGGTAAGCAATTTTTGTGGCATGCAATTTTTGCTTAAAAGATTAATTTAAAGGGTGATAATGGAACAAACTCACTCAAGCATACATTTTGCACCCTAAATTTGAATATTAAATGTAATGGTAAATTAATGGTAATGGTAAAAGCTTGGTAAATTGTTGAAAGGACAAGGAAAGGACATTCAAGTCTTATTAACTGTTTATGTAACAGTTTGAAATTGAATCATTGGGAAGCTGTTAAACTGCAATAATATTGTTTTAAAGTAACATTCACTACTACTACACTATATTCACTAACTTAATTTTCACAGTTTAAGATACACAGAAAAGTGCAACTTGAAATTTACTGGATTAGCTCTTCATGCATTTTTAGGTTTGGAAAAAACGTAATAGTAATAAAAAAAATATATAAAATGATTATTGATTTTTCAATCATCATTTTTCAAAGCCGCAAATAAACAGTTAAATTTAATTTTTAACGGACAGCATTTAAAATAACTGAACGAATCAAACACCCTGTTCAGATAATATATAAAAGACAGAACTTCATGCCTTCATGCGTAGTGAACCTGAGGTCAATGTGTTCGGCTGTTTGACGCATATGAACCTCGCGGGATGCCCTTATATTGTCCTTTGTTCTTAATGACAATAGCGCAACCTTCTCAAGCAGTTTGCATAAATCATACTGGGTGCTTGGGCGAGAAGGAATAGAGATGGCCATTTCCAGCATATTACCTTTAGGGTGAGGGGTTTCAGAGTATGAGAATATGAACTTCCATTACTCCTCCATGACAACTGAATTGCTTACTTTTAATTGGAAATGATCATAACTCTCTGGTGAGCTTTACTGTGGAGGGCTTTGTCATGCATTCATTCTAATATGGCGCCTACAGTGTCATCCTAGTATGAAACATCCATCAAATCTCAGGGCAGGACACACTTGTTCCTCAGCAATGGAAAGGAAAGTGACCTTGGAAGACAACAATGGAAAGAACTTCAAAGCACATTTTCTCCCCTCACGCAAACGAACCATCCTTTGAACTAAAAAGTGAATGTTGTTTGGGACCAACTTTTTACTAAACTGCCTTTCAAAATGGCATTTTGCCTTTGCAGGTCATGTCCTCCACCTGGGCTGGGCTGTTTCATTGTCTCAGCTGAGGTTCAAGAGCAGCGTGCTTAATCAGGCCTCTAAGAATCTCATTAGCGTGTGGACGCGGGCAGATGCAGCCGAAAGACAGAAACAGCAGACATCTGCACTCGCTTTCTTGAGTAGCCATGAGTGCATTTGCAATCTGAGTCTGCAGCCAGTGGGAAATGAGAACAGCAGTATGGGTTCTGCTGAAGGTATTAAGGCATGGCGATCACATGGGATGCCAGATATGGAAACTCACAGCTGAGTGATTTATTGTACATGCACAACAAGGGTAAGGTGTGAACTTGAAACAGAGGCATAGATCTGATTTTTGGCTACAGAATGCAGTCTCGGCTATAATCTGATTGAAACTAAATATGTTTCTTGATTAACACAGCCACTTCAATTTGTTGTCCAAATACTCTCTCCCTTGGTAACAGATATTTCTTTAGTTTACAGCTTAATGCGTGAGATATGTAATTTCTATGCTATTAGCATCAGCAAACAGAACTGTGTTGCAAAAACAATGATCGTTTTCATATAGGTTCTTCAAACACGCCCCCTCCGTCTGCCATTGGTTGGAGAAACAGAAAGACACACCCTAAAATCACAGCCACTGGTTTGAGCCTATATTGCTGAGAGTGACATAGATTGTTTCCCTTGAAAATCTAAAAACTGTGGCTCTATGAACGACTTAAAGTTGCCTCTGCATATTAAGTTAGAAAGGAAAACACATTTTAACATCTAAAAATGACCCATATCACCTTTAAAAGCACTATGCTAGGAGCGCCGCAAAATGCTGGGGTGTCATCTCCCACTTTACTGTGGCAAAGCAGAAATTTTACAAGTAACCTTGATCTCACTATTGGCGTGAAATGATGTAGAAAGAGAAAAATTGCTGGTTCTTCTGAAAGAGATATATGTGCTTGAAGCTGTTCCGTTCTAAAACGTGGCAGCGGTGAGATGAAAGGCCGGACATGAACCTCAGCTCTACTGTGACACAGATATGTAAGCTCTCGACTGCAGGATTATACTGCATCTGTGCGGTCTGATGTGTGTTTTCATTGGGCTAGAGATGAGGCATACACAAGTGTAGACAGAACCTCCAACCAATTTTGACTGCTAGACACAAATATGATCCTGACAAAGCTTGAACTGGTGTTTTCTAACTGATGGATTGTCATAAATATAAGTTGCATGGCACGCAGCATGTAAAATGCAATGCAATTAAATACTTCATTTTCCCTGAAAGGAAATTGTCAACATTGTTAATTTTTGTACAATTTAATACAGTGGAAAGGTCAACGCTTGATAAAAAAATCTGTTCTAAAGTGAAACCAGTTTACAACCAGTTGGAGTCATTGTCCCTGAAAAGATCTGCCAGTAAAATTGTGGATTCTAAGTCTGTAGCGTTCCATTATTTCTATGTAAAAAAAAATCATTGGCTTGAATGAATGCATGCAGCAATGCTTCACACTGTTTGAATTTTTCCCCTTGTCACAAACTAGAGTTGGYCTTACATTCAGTGCTCTGTAAATGTTAGTATCACAGAGTCTGTCAGGAACGTACACTTCCAAGAACAGAGCACTTCTTCAGCCCGTTTCATCTGTTCTCTTTCATCTTTCTTTTAGGCAGCTGGGAGAAATCAATATTCTATAATCTTGATTCATGTGGTTTTTTACAATGTACCATATTCATTAGACTGTGTCATCCTTTGTTATTTCTTACTGTTTGTTTAATGTTTTCAGAGAGCTGAAAGTGGCCACATCAAAAGGGCTCAAAAAATACTGACACTAACAAAGACTGATTTCCCACACAAGCAATGAGACAATTTAGTTAAAATTTCCTTTGAATTTGCAGACACAAAGGAGTTACCTACGACCCATATGATGCAAACTGTTCAGACACAAAAGGAACATTTAAAATGTATTTCTCCACACTGTTGAGTCATTATTTGGTTAGACAGTGCAATTGAGCTTTCAAAGATACATGATTGTCATGATTCCCTTGATTTTTCAACCTCTATAATTTCCCAACACAGTTAACATTAGGAACAGTAGGAGTTCAAGGTTTGGCTGGTTAGCTTTGGCAGCCGTTGCTGGTAGACGCCATAACGCCTTATGATGTGGATATAAAACATGTTTTCCATTGACAGAGCAGCTAAGAAACTGTCTCTGAGATATATGCTAACAGATAGCTTGTCCGAGTATAACTCCTTGATGCACTCATTGGCCACTATAAATTGGCTTGAAATATATTCTACAGTGAAACTCTGTGTAAAGTTAGTAGGCACACCTCACCACAACAAAGTCAAAAGCCATACACGAACTCAACAACACTGTCACATGATGGATGTACCAATCCCAGTTGCCGTGGGTGGAGCCACAGAGACAATTTATTAATTTGCAGACTGCCACTGCAATTAAGACAATGTCAAAGGGGAAATGAGATTGGTCCACCCTACAGGGAATTCTGGAGCTTCTAACTCCACTCAGTGCATCAAATTGTGATAGAAGGTGTCAATCAAATAGTTGCATAGCAACACCAATCTGACTGAAGCACACAAGTGTGACATTTGAGTAGGGGGTAAACAGGAATGTTTAATTGTGAAATTCTAATCAATCACGTTGCGCGCAGAACAATGCTCACACTGAGCTTATGAGATGAGTCTAGCGGATTACTTGAATAATATTAAGGGAAACACATTTTAAAAAACACTTTTATTAAAAAATGTGCCTACACTGAATTTGTAATTCTCCTGCTTTAAAAAAGAAAACAAAATGTTATTTAAGTGTTTAAGCATGTTGGAAGAATAAATTTTCTTAATATTTGGTACGTTTTGGAAGTCGACATCGTACTGCATAATTGATCCGATTACATCAAAAAACAGTGCTAAACACTCCATGAACATTAATCACACACACCTGTGCTCACCATCATCCTAAAACCTTCTGAGTATTGAAACTATGAAAGAACAGGAAGACTCATTACAAAAGGAATTAGCCTTTTTAATCTTACATTGCATTGAAAATTTACATAATAGTTTCATACATTTTACAAATAAGTTCTTCATAAAAATATATTTCTTTACAAAACTTTTTTTATGCTTTTTTACCCTCTGTTTTAATATCTCTTTTGAATGCATTAATATGGGAGTAGTACCCAGCTGTACTGCAAATATTCATCCGCTTGATCACAAATTGTCCGTGTCTATTTTTATCATCATTGTGTGTTTTCTTTTATTGCAGTCAGTTATAGCAAAAGCTGTTGTTGGTATTAAGTTCAGACTGGTGAAGGTACTTAAAACATCTTGGACCGGGGCTGTGGCATTAGATGAAACGTCTGAGATTTTGAACCACGTTTTGTTGGTGGAAGAAATAAAAAAAGCAAAGAAAAACTAGCACAGGTGAGAAATGAGTAGAGGTGAAGAAGCAGCAGACCTGGGTCATATGGTTTTTGGTAGGCACTGTGTAAAAATCTGCCATGTATTTGGAATTAAAGGAAAAATGTAACTACAGAAATGAAATAAAATGGTGTGCAAGACTGCAAATCCTTATGGCTGACGCTGAGTGCAGAAATGAAGACGGGAAATATCACAGGTCGGTTTGTTAGATTTTGGAACTCCTGGACAGTGATGTCAGCATAACCTCCTGAAGTCTGCAGGGTTCACTCTAGCACAACAACATTACCTGTACATAATCACTCTATGACATAAGCATTGTAAATATTCTTTCATATGATCTGTTTAGGAAAAACGTGGAGTACTTTAGAAGGCACTGGAATGAATCTCACAGCTTGGAGACCTGGAAGCACATAACCAACATTGTCTGACCCAGCTCATTGTGATGTCAAAAACTGTATGTAATTTTATCCGTACGTAATTTATCATAGTGTTTCTTACTTTGCATAACACAGCTTACGTTGTTTATATTATAATACGCCTTCGATGCAAATTTCTGCGTGACAACTGCACATTCGTGATAGTCTTTGATCGTTTGGTTTAAGCAAACCCACTTTAGTCTTGGGTTTATCAGAACCGGAACATGTTGAACAGAACATTTCTCTTCAAAAGAACAGGCTGGCACAATATCAATGGCTTTTGTTACTTAATGTGGTGTATAGTGTTTCTGTTGTGTTATATTAAGGTCAGACATAATTGGGAAAGTGTTTCATGGCCCGTATATACACGATAGATATGATCATATTGTTGCCACCATATATCAATATACTGTATTTAAGAAACATGCATTTCTCTGATGTTATGTAATCTGAGGTTTATATAAAAGTATAGTGTATAAATGTCAAGTGCATTTCATTTTATACAAATTCTATATAATTATAGTAACAATAAGAATGGCAAGTTGTTACGTATAATGAACAAATCATCGTATCAGATTTGTCAGATGGCGAATACAGATGGAGATCAATGAACCTTCTTCACAAAAACACCAATTTAAAAAAAACGTAAAATAATACAAAAATAAAATAAATACCTTCAGTAAAAATTTTATCTGCAGGCTTCAGGTCAAAATGCTGACACACGTCCTGTGGCCCAATCAGAGCTCGACAGCAGAGAGTCAGACATACTTTAATATCAAAGAACTATAGCAATTATTTAAAAAAAAACCAGGAGGTCACAATGTATCACTATCCTATACATCAATTCAAACATTTTGTGTCACATGTTCTCTCTGGTTGTAACCAAACACGTCACACATGAATGCCTCAATGTCCAATCACAGAGATGACCGTGGACATCAGGAATTGAAGTCGAAAGGAATGGCTGTGAATGAACTGTAAATAAAACGTTCACCATACAAAACTGTCCGAGAAATCATTTGTCGGTCGATGTGAAGAGCAAATCTTTTAAATTCCTTATAAACTCTTGATATAATTGTTCTGTCTTGGCCTCTCTCAGGTGGTAATATATAGCACAAAAATATAAGTGGTGAATGCTCCTCATATATATGCAAGTAGATTTACAGATCCCTGTACCCTAAAAAAATTCCCAGTCAGGTGTGAAGAAGCACTCACGGAGTGTGAATAAGGTAGCAGAAGAATCTCTTCATGCTTTCCGTCATGACATTTTTTTCAGGAGCGAGTTTTCAGAGCAAATATCCCCCATGACAATGTGTTTCATATTCCACATGTCCTCTGCAGGTGCACATGGTCAAACGGTTCCTGAAGAGTGTGCTTTATTTATCAGAGGAAGGGCAACAATGTTTGTGCTAGACATCCTCTGTAGGTCTCAGATAAATCCGTCCGTGACTATTATGCGATTGTATCCACCTTGATTTAGAAAACAAAGCAAAAACCCCTTAAAAATCCACTGGTGTTCTTTGCGTTGGGCGGATGTAATTATACCATTGTGCAGACTGTGTTTAAATTGGGGTCGAATCGGACAGCTTTGCCTTCCACTGACTTTGCATTGGTGTTGTACATGGGGTTCTCGAAGGCGGCCTGCCCGTTGTTGTTCTCGTGAACCGAACAGCCCGTGTACTGGGTTTTTGGAGTAGTCCTGTTACACAGAGACGACACAGGCAAAGAAAACATCACATCAGGATGGCGATTAGAGGAAACGCTGCATAAGCTCTGAGGGTTTACCCGGAAACACTCAACTGCAGTGTGTACAAGCTGAAAACTTCACAATTACACGCAGCAAAGGCGAATGTCTCATTACGGTCACATTCGATATGGCGGAAAATCGCTAGCTCTGTCTCTAAAGATATTATCTGTTGATTACGCTATTTCTTTCCATCCTGCAATAAACGATGATTTTGTCAGATGCTAATTCCCAAATTCTTTCTGATTTGTCTGGCTAAGAACTAAACAAACAGGGCTGGAGAGACGGACTTACCGCTGCTTGTAGAGATAAAATCCGAAACCTGCAAATATCAGGGCGAAGAAAGGCACAAGGATTGCTATGGCCACAGAGCTACTGTTTGTACCATGTGGTGGATTGGACGAATTATTACTTTCTGACATATTCAAACCTACAAAAGACGGAGCAAAACATTCATTAATCATTATTTTGTTATCACGTATTTGAGTCTCTGTGTATTTGTCTCTTTCCATTGAATTAAGTTTTTAATGAATACAGAGATCATTAAGGAAAGAGCATCCTACAGTTTAATAACAATTCAAACTGTTTTGATCAAAATGACAGAATGATTAAGGTTGAAATAATGGTAATAATACATACAGCAAATGGGGCAAATGTACAATAATAAACCTAGGATACATACCTAGCCTTTGCAGGCCAAACTGACCGAAGTCTTTACCCTGTATAAAGCCTTGAAAGACATATGTGGACCCGTCTGGCTCAGCAGATACCTGAGTGGACAATAAAACAGATCAACCTGCCTGTAAACCCCTGGAAAATAATCAGTGCTGTTCACACTGACTGCAAAACAGGTGTAAGATACAGAGTCACTACGCTTCACAATCCATTCCGGCACATCAAAAGCATCTTTTTGCACAGTATGCTGGGATATCTCAGTGCTGCATAAAATGCAAACAGGTTGTTTTTATAGCTCATTTATGTTTTAGTGAAGTTTAACTTTGTCTTGGTTGTTTGTCCACAAATATCTTAGGACAAATAAAGTCAGAAACAAACAAGACGTGTGACACAACAAATGAATTTGTAATGCATTGCTCAGTTAACACGGTCCTGAGAGAATTAAATGAACAATGTTAGATCGCATTTAAAAATATGCTCATTTGAATGCAGACGTTACATACCAGCAAATCTTAGCACACATTTTAACACATTTTAAGACATTATTGAGATCTCCTCTGAATATCTAAAGGAGACGCATACACGACTTCTGAGGACTTTTTCCCCGGAAAAAAACCTAAAAAACTAGGGGACTTAAAGCAAGATCTCCATTTCATCTCACCGTTGTCTAGGAGAAACAATTGAGACATTAAAAAGATAGAATCTGTGAATTTTTATTCCGTGGCGTGTAACTTTAAACGGAGTAATACTAATATAGACTGTATTGATTTTGTCAGATTCTTCAGAGCACATACAAATCCATCCAGAGTCCAGGACTCCTCTTTGATCTTGCCGAGTGTGGAGAGAGAGGAGGCTTTCGCGTGGTACACCAGCAGCATCAGACGTGCTTCCTGGCTCTTATAGACACCTATGACAGAGAACAGAGAGCAGACAGCTGTCTACACATGGCATGAAGATGTGTTTTATCACAGCTCCCCTCTCATCTTGGCCACTCTCTGTGTGTCAAACTGAATTGCGCGCGCACACCCACACACATTCTTGCTTCACATTAGAGTCCGGAAATAAACAACAGTATTGAAAAAAACCCTGAATTAGCGAAGATCCATCTGCTGTGGCACTTCTTCTGTCTACATGTACTTCTGTTCTAAACTTCAAACAAGAGCCCAATGCGTAACACCATCACGACTGATATACACGTAAGATTATTCCATATTTTGGACGAGCGTATAAAATGTGTTGTCCCTTATACAATCTCATGTGAAGGATTTGCCGATTTTTTGCTGTCCCCATCGTTACGGTTGCGTTCCCAGCCAACAGGAAACGTTCTCAGAACGTTGTTAACGTTCTCTACAGGTTCTCTCGACATTATGAAAAATTGTTCTCGCAGTGATGTGAGTAGAACGTTTTTTATATTTAAAACTATTCATAAGCAGTCAGGGAACGTTTTAAAAACATTACACAATTACAAAATGACGTTCTTATAACCAAGCATCGACATTACTACAACGTCTGAAAAATTGATGTTTTGAACATTCCTAGAACATTCAAAATAACATTTATAACTTCTTTACTTAATGGAAACGTTAGGAAAACATTCTTGTAACCTAAAATTGTTACCTGGCTTACCAATTATGTTACAGACATCATTTTTCACGCCAGTGACTGGTGGTTTATTCACCTTTCCCAGTGATAATTGCTGATGGCCGGCCAAATGAGAGGCCATTTTCAGCATCCAAGATTAATCAGATGATGCACAGCATATGTCAGCTTTATAAAGATTCACGAGTGGCAGTAGATGAAGGAGGTGGGAAGGTAGGGATAAAGATAGTCTAATGATCTAACTCATCACGAACAATGTTATCGGTCCAGTACAATTTTACCTTGATGGATTAAATCAGATTTTGTGATAGTGAAAACATGCACTCCTCCGATCTGAATTGTCTGCATTACAATCTGTTCAGACTGTTCAGTTACTTTGTAAATCTGTCAGGATCGGTAGTAAACTAACCTGAAAGCAGTAGTTCCATGTTGCTGCTTGTTAGCGTGACGTTAACTCTACCCGTTGTTGCATTAAAGCTTGTGATACTCAAAGTCATTGGTTGCTTTCGACCCTTGTAGTTGTATGAGCCCTTCCAGATGTAGTTAGGTGCAAATACATCATCAGGAACTGTAAACAAATGGAGAAATGTGTTACTGACAACATGTAAATATTATATATTTTATATAACATTTAGATGAGGAATAATTTATTGAATTTATGATGAATAAATTCAAAATTCGAGTCTGTAAATAACTCGTTGGCCACAGAGTTGACAACACAGTGAACACAGTGAATTTTTCTGTCAGAACTCAGTACCTCAATGTGTTTATTTTTGTTGTATCTTACAGACCCCAGGTTCCATTAGCTCCTAGAAACAGGCTGGATTTCTAGAAAGTGGCTTGCTGGAAGGGATCACGTGCTATAGGTGCTGCTGCCGGGAGGAACCCCATCATTAAACGCTCGGAGCTTTGAAAATCTCCAGCATTTCTCCTACTTAAGCCTGCTCTCTAATTATATAAATGTAAGATGTGCGCTATGCCCTGAGAAAGTCTAGCTAAGTTCAGCAGGATTATCCTGCGCTTCCAGTGAAGTGTCTTGTGGCTGCCAGCCTGCTTTACCATCAAACTAACTGGAACCTGTTTTCTTCTCATTAGTCTACTCCTCCTGGGGCTGTGGTCTAGAATATATCACAAATAGTGTTTGAGGTACCACTGCGCTCTGTGGCCAAAGACGGAGACTTTTCAGCTGAAATTATTTATCCTAAATGAGGTGTACGTAATACAGTAGTCTTTCAAATTAAATATACAACATTTTATTTCATAATAACAGTGAACCCACCATTTAGCTTTGGACTCGGTGTCCCTGGAACAGGTTTAATAGGCTTTTCAGATAGTTTAGAGCCCGCTGTAAGAGGAAATACATTGAAGCAATTATTCTAAAAACAAATTGAGAGGTCACGTTGACAACACACGTTTAATGCATTTTTTCTGCATTCTTTCACTGCACAGGATACACAGGTAGATTTTGGCCAAAACAAAGTATCTTAGAAGGCGGCATAATTAAGTCGCTTGCCATTTGGAACAGCCTATGATGTCTTTAAAGCTGCCTCTATAGGCAGCTCACCAAGGTTCGGAACAGATCTACTGTATGTCTCATTTTTATCTTCACAAAGAACATCAAGAGATTGCAGACAGCAGGGGGGAGGGTGACATGGTCAACATATCAAGCAGCGCACCATGACAAATAAAAGTCTCCTCCTGGTTCAGATAGAGATGCAGAAAAACGAGGGGAAAACAGCCTCCATCGCAGTATGCGGAAGCCCTCAGTCGATCGCTTGGGAGTTTTTTTATAGACAATCACATCTGTTTATGTGCAGTAATTACTGGAAAGCCTGAAGTGTGCAGCTGTGTGCATGCACGCCCGCGTATGCTGGCTGCTGCGGTTGCGCTCAGAGCTGCAGAACGAAGGCTGGGAAGATAAAAATCGCAGCATTGCAGCACGCTGCTGGCCACATGCTAGTGCTCCGGCACCCCACCTGCTCAAATGGCCACTTTGGCAGGAAGTGCAAAGACTACGTTATTGAAAAGGCAAACGATTGTTCGGTCTTGCTATGTTTGAGAACATGTGAATGTGTGACAATACAGTGCAGACAGAATTTTGTTTTTAAAGTCTGTATGAACCAGTTTCAACCAACTTAACTTCAGTGTTCTGATGTAATTCAACGTGAAATGAAAAAAATGGAGGGCGTGGCTTGTTTTTTAACTGGCAATTGATTGGCTCTAGAAATCACGTTTCAAATCTCGCAGCAAACTACTGTTAGAGGGGAGTGGTTAACGGCCCCGCCCGAGCCGTCAGACTGATGTCATCAGAGAAGGTCTGAGAAGGTCCGTTCCAGAGGGGAAGTACATTTTTAGATTTTGATTAAAGAATGTGAGCGCTTATAAAAAAAAATAACATGCACAGATAAATCATTTACAAAACACATGGCAATATTCTATAAAAAATAAGAATAGTTTAATTTGTTTTTAGTTTTCAGAGTAAACAGGAAATGGCTGGTGATCGGAGCGAAACATTCTGTGCCTTATGTGAGCAAACCAAAAACATGTTTAAACAACTTCACAGTGCTTTATATAAATGTAAATAAAGTGTTATGCTCTAATGGTACCGTTTTCGTTTAGAACGTGAGCTGACCTGGGTTCAATAATCACACAATTTAATGATATAATTTTTTTGCTTTAAAATACAGCTGGCTCTGAAATCTGAGTAGGCACGAATGACTGGGCATGAAGCTTCTGATGGGAAAATTCGGCTTGCAAGCTGCAGAATGGAAACGCTGAATGTGCTGGCACACAATGTAAAGACTTTGATACCTCGACACACAGGCATCTTCCCAGTCCAGGTTCCATCGGACCGGCAGACGCGATGCTCTGAGCCCCCCGACAAAAAGAAGCCAGCTTGGCAGGTGTAGATGAGAGTGTAACCATAGGAGGGTAGATCCATCCCTACAACATCAACATGAGGGGGGCTCTCTGGCTGCTTACAGCTGTGAGCTACAGAGGGAGAAAGGCAAGGAGAGAAGAATAATGGAAAAAGAGAAACAAAAGAGATGACAGTACTATCCAGTCATTTCCTGTTCTTTTTCAGCACAGTATCTTTCGAAAAATGAACATGCCTGTATTGTAGTTGAAGGAAATATTTCTATAACAGGGTTTTTTAAAACATGCTCTGCATTTCTGTAATCACGGGATGAAAAAGTTTAAAAGTGACAGATAAAACCTATGAAATGATACCAGTTTAAACAAATACTGTCAAGAAAACGTTCTTCATGTCAAACATTTCGATTAGGGGAAACACCTGAAATATTTGTTAATAAATTGTCATATTTATATATAGTCATATATTGTCATATAATATTTATTTATATGTAATATTAATTTCATTAATATTTATATGTATATTAATATACATTTAATAAAGTGCAAAATCCACTCAAACCAAAGTAGTAAATTCATTAAAAAAATCACTCACTATATTTACCTTATACTAACTAATATAACTTCAATCTTTAAACTATGAGTTGAATATTTTATCCAAAACATTAAGATGTCTGCTTGGGACACACACATATACTGCAATGATCCTGCGCATCCACAGCTATTTCAACAACCTGTCTCTGTCCCCATATAATCAAGGCTTCAAACTGCAGTGGGCAAAATTTAAAATGAAGTTTGAAATTTTAAGACAGCACATTCTGTCTCTTTGCTGAGTTTCTCTGCACTTCCCCTCAGGTAGATGACATGGCCATGTTCCTGTGCCTACAGAAGCCATCTGAGAGTTAAGGGAAGTGTGAGTGTAGGGGACATTGATGCATGCTGGCAGACGGCACTTAAAGGGAGCGCACCTATACCTGTCACGTCAGCAGATCAAACGCGAGCCAATGCTCACTCAGTCATTCCAACAGTCCGCCATCACTACAGCTTTGATCAAAAGTAGTTGAAATTGAAACTTTAGCTCAGCGCACTGGACTCATTCTTTTATCCAAGACTTTGATAAAGGTTTCTATTCATTAGTACTATATCAATAGTGCTGCCACATAAGAAAGGAATCAAGCCTTTTAGAGAGATTGTAATAGTATTCCAGTTACATTTCTGTGTAATACTGTAAACGTTGGCTTAATAAATGCTATTACATAGTTATTATATAGTATTAGTATTATATTAATAGTATTATTTCATTACCAATTCTATAGCTTTTTCTTAATTTCGATAGCACTTTGTATGTACGGCTATGCTTTATTAAATTGTGTAAACTGTAACTGTTTTCCAGTTACATTTCTGCATAATATATCATTGGTTTAATAAAGGGGTTATTATCTTGTTATTACATAGTAATTAACCAATTAGCAATTTGATAACTATCAACTCTGTCATTATGTACGGCTAAGCTTTATTAAATTGTGAAACTTGTAACAGTTTTCCACTTACATTTCTGTGCATCACTATAAAATGGGCTTATTAAATGTTGTTATTACATAGTAATTAATCCATTAGCAATTTAATAACTATCAACTCTTTCATTGGGTATGGCTAAACTTTAATACATTGTATACGAAACAGTCCATTTGAAGTACAAATTCACAGGATGGGGCAGAACAGGACAGCCATTATCCAATTCCATGTGAAATAGAACAGGGGACGAGAAAGATGATTTAGTACTCAGCCTGACTCCACGACTAGCCAACTGCTCTGTGTAAACAAAATTACAGTGCGTAATTACGGAAGGATCTCGATTATTCTTGGGAACAAAATGGTGTGATTAGGTGCAAACACACAAAAGCTATTTTATCACAGACTTACAATTAAGTGGGGGAAGCGCTGTTTCTTTCTTGCCATCTCATTGTTTAATTTCCTGATTTTTGCAAAACAATGACAGAACTTCGGGGTAGTGGCATGATGCAAAATGTAATTAGCTTTCGAAATGCTTGAACTGAATGGCAATCTGTCTTGTGAAATTGGAAACCAGCTGTTTTCTCTATCTTCAGGCAGCTTCGATAATGTTGATTTTGGAGCTTCTGTTGATAGGAAGTCCTTATTTTAGACCAGGCCCTAGTCTTTTGTAGCGAGGCCTGGATCATCTTACCCCGTTTATGATTTAAAGCTGCAATCTGCCTCTCTATCGCCATCTCTGTTTGCAAATATAAAATTGCAGATTTTTATGCACTTTTCATTACGTACGTTGAAATCAAAAGTCAAACTAACATTTCCTGGGAAATCTGACCTGACAGATCAAATTTAAATCATTATTAAAACTTACTGCTGGGGTAAGGTACGGAGACCATTTTGAACACCGATTTGTCATGTATCATTGCTCGATAACTGATTTTTGTTCATTTTCAAACCAGAAAAGTTACGGATTGCAGCTTTAAATTCACTGTGGTGAGGTTAGTACACTCATTTGACCCAAATGTCAATATAGTTTGTCAGGGGTATTTTTATGCCACAGAGAACAGCTTTGAAAAGTCAAGACACCAAGACACCTTCAAAGTGACACATATAAAAGACAAGATCAGATGCACCAGGATAAAAAGAGCATCCCAGCCTGGTAACGAACAAGCTGAGCATTCTTAATTTCTAAGCAAACTAATTAAACAGCTCATCCTAAGCGTTAGTCTGTTTAACCCTTTTCTAACAGCACACATGAACTGTACCCCATCCAGATTTGTTAATAGATGAAGTGAAGCAATTCAGCCAAGATACATGTCACAACTTTGTAAGATATATCACCCACATAATTCAAAAGCAATTCAAAAGAACTCAAATGCCCATTGTGAAAAAGTAGACCATTAATCTTTCCTCTTTCGAAAACTACAGATCTATTTTAATATGGCTGATATTAAAATATGACTAATTTAATATGGCTGAATATGCATATCATCATTTAGTTCCTTATCGACTGGGTTTCTATTTCAGGTGATGTATCATAGAGTTTCATTCTCTTTTAATATTCTGATGTTTCAGTAGAAGTCAAAGTAGAGTATTTATGACAGTTGAGACGGATGTAACAGATACAGTTGAATAGGGTTTTGTGGTTTATGTCTGTCTTCACATAATGACATCACAAAGTGAGGGCGTGGCCACAGAAGACAGATGTGCTTGTCTGTTGTTGAACTAGGCCAAGACATTCTACAGTGACTTGGAAACTTTATAGACAAACATCCAGCAGATTCTCATGAGAGTGCCACTCATACTTACGGATACACTCAGGCTGGGAGCCGCTCCAGGTGAGGTCAGCCTGGCACAGGCGGGTGGTGGAGCCCTGCAGCAGATGACCAGGCTGGCACTGGAAAGCCACCATGCTTCCAACCTATACCACAAACACAACACAAACACGCATCACATCAAAAGCTGTGCTGTCATAACTCTCATGAGAAGCTTCATTAAGCCCGATATTAAACACCTAAAGAAAACAGATGTTACAAAATATTGCAGCTACAAAATATTGCAGCTACAAAGATGTTGCTTTAAATGTCAATACCTTGTAAACTGTCCCATTTTAAATTATTCATCATTTTTTATTTGTTAGGCCCTTGCTAAAGACTAAAGGGCAGTGCAAAGATTGTGGGTTTGACTCCCAGGGAACTGATTCAAAAATGTAAACGTTGAATGCGCTGTCACTTTGGATAAACGCCGGCCAAATGCATAAATGTATATGTAATAAAATACAAACAAATAAAAAACAAAGCAATATAAACCAGGTAGGTATGACCTAAAACACACACACTAGCCCAACTTCTTAAAAACTAATAAATTAAAGTATTTTTTAACAGATTAAAAGTTTATAAGATAACTTATGCACTTGAAACTTTTACCTAAAGTGACTTATGGTGAATTTAAGGTTCACAGATGATCGATTTGTGTTGTCTGAAAATCAAACCTATGACCTTGGCGTGACAAGCATCATGATCTATCAGTTGAGCTACAGGGAATTTGTCATTGATTTCCCATCTTTAAGATTCCTTTTGCATCACTGTACACCATCCAGCTGCCGGACCCGCACTTGCTTTTAAAAGCTAAAGAGGAACTGCAGTAATATACATGGTGCATACCTACTTTACCTACAGCTAATGTAATCAGCAGTACATGTACTTAATGCAGAAAGGAACTGTGACCTTTCCAGACCACCAGTGATGTAAAGTGGTACTTATATCTATAAAATATTGTGACAGCCCTTACGCAAACTTGTTAAGACCACTGTATGTTGTAATCACCATAGTCATGCGACTAATGCGCACATGCTGTGGCCCCAGCATTACTTTCAGATATACATGAAGGGAGTAAAATATTAAAACATGTCACAGAATGGCATGTGGGCCTAGCCCATTAATTGATTAGCATGAATCGTGAAGGCGGCCAATGAGCCATAGACGGTGCAGCTTATCTGGGGCACATAGTATCTCCTCTTCAAGGCTCTAGCATCATTAAACCCCGGAAAGCAAAAAGAGCTTGACTAGCTCCTTTTTCTTGAGGCCAGATGAATGAATTACGAATATGGAACGGCTGATATTTAGCTGTTCTGCAGAGCCTCTACTGCTTTTGACCTCAGATACTATAATGACCTGAATTCTTGATGTTTGCACATATTGGGGATAAATATTTTTCCCCGGCGCTCTTGCTCGCCTTGTTTTTTGCTTCCCTACAGCTCCATTTTCACTCTTCTGCTCCACTGTCTTGACAAAAAAATTAACCAGATTCATTTAGACAACTAAGACGCTGTTTTTTTCTATATGAATGGTTCTATGATGTTATTGCAGTCATGCATAATTTTACCCACAATTCCCACCCTAGAAGCCCATGCTCTGATTGGTTTAGAGTGGTTCTACTGAAAGGCCTTGAGAGCAATAACATTTTCTAGTGGATGTGAGGAAGACGGTCTACAAGTGGATGGAGTAACACCATGTGTGAAAAATCATTCTGTGAAATCTTTAAAGACAGCCTTATTGAAAAAACCTAAGTGTTAGCTTTTAAATGCTAGCCTACATTTACTGTAAATATCGACGTCATTCTCCTTCACCAGATATAGGCCTATATCTAAGTCCTACTCTTCCTGGTAAACGAAATAAAATATTGATGACTCATCCTGCACTACACAGACTTTTGTCCAATTAAAAGCTTTAGAATTAGAACGTATATACTAAAACCTCCTGGCTATATATATAAAAAGCATAGCTCTTTGTTATGAAACTCCACAGAGTTTTTAATGATTCCTACCTAAATCTATCTAAATTATTTGTAAGCAAGGCCGAGCTTTATTTCTTACAGAAAAGCAAGCATGAGAACAGAACAGATGTACAGAAAATAATCTAATACCTTGATCCATAATTCATCATGGTCATAATTCATCTGCTTTGTAACTCTTAATTCCCGATCAGTCATAACTGTGTGATCTGCACGTGTGCAACCAACATGCACTGCATTTCCTGTTTCTGGTGTTTATGAGCATTTCCAGTCATTTACCTTAAAGCCAAAGGTTCTGTTTAAGGAGCCGTACCGGGGCGTCCCAGGATTCTCACATGTGGTGCGAGTTGGCTCTGTGGAAAGAGGGCAGACAGAGATGAAGGAAATGAACACATGCCGTCACATTCCTCTTGTGAGTATAGCCTCATATGCCACAACCGGCTACCACAACAACTTAACATAACAGGAAAAAATAGCATATCAAACTCTTATAAATAAGTGCCACATTGCCCTTCACAAGATCCAGGATACATCTGTCATTGCGGTGCAAGCGCTCGGCTTGTAGTGATGGTTATGGTGCCTGTTTATTTATGTAAGTGCGCAGCAGTGTCGTAACAGTTTTTACTCAGTGACAAGTTGAGGGAGACCCACTAGGGGGCAGTGTTGCTTCAGCATCTGCGACATCACAGCTGCGCTCGTCTGTAATTGGGATGTGGGGCACATTTTGGAGCTGACGCAGAGACCCCTTGATTCAATGCAGGCGTGCAAATGACAGGACAACCTGCAACGGCTTACACAACCAACCCCTTTACCACGCCGTTTTCCAGCGAGGGGCTTATAATACGGAATCAGCAGATGGAAAATTTGTGACCGCATTGCAACGCCGGGAAAATAGTTGCAGATAGCGCTGGTGATGCTGTGAATGCTAAGAAACGAGTGCATTCAAAGATACGTACATTCATATATCTATCTCTACCCCTTCACTCTGCGTCCGAGTATGCATACTTCACTATTACACAGTATGCAGAGGTAGTGCATGAAATAAGTAGGTGTTTGAATACACAGTGTTTGTGACATATCGCATCTGCTGAGACTTTGAAGTGTGCTATCAGTGGACGCTTTGCTATCCCACGAGAGCCGAGGTACCGTCAGATGAAAAATAGAGAGCTGTGAGCCAGGTAACACCCAGGTAAATTATTTTCATGGCTGTTGCTAGGATCTCATCAAAGGACAATGCCAACATGATGTATGTAGCTTGTCCGGGAATGTATTCATACCGCACACCTGCACACCTACAGTACATACATCATAAACAGTTCTTCATCAAATTCAGCACATACAATAAATTCAGATGCAGACACACCAATGACAAACAAAATTACAGTTATTTTAGTCAGTCCAGCAAGACTGACCTTTATGAAAACTAACCATGGTTTTACCACAGTAAAAGTGCAGTAACCATGTTTTTGTGGGCCTATTGATTCCCATTTATATAACCACAGTTTTACTACAAATGCCATGGTTGCAGTAGCAAATAGTAACCAAGTAACCATAGTAACCATGTTTTTTTGGTTTAAGCTGTAGTAAAACTACGGTTAGACCAGTAAGGGAATATCCTATTATAATTTGTATATGTGACTGTAAGAACGCGTATTGTGTGAACAAGTGTGTGTATTTATATATTATATGTATGGGAGTAAATAAATGTGTTTAAAAGACATTTTATAGGGCTTACAACTCTCAACCCATTATATTCACTATAATTTCTGTGAGGGTGTAATATTAGGCCATAATAAAGTTCTGTTGAAAAGCTACATAATTACACCTGCTTTGGGACCATGGCTGACATCTTCTGTTGGCACAATACGCTAAATGTTTAAAAATGCCAATCAGAAAATGAACCGAGCTCATCCAAATCTCCTGCTGGCTGTTCACGACTCCTCAATAATGGCCTCACAGTATTGGGACCAATTACTCAATTACTTGCTCAATTAAAAACAATTATCGATGTATTTATTGATGTAGGAGAAGAGCTCCCTCATGGACATATAAACTGAGGGGTTTAATCAGATAAACACTGTACTTGCGGGACAGTGAGAGGAGTCTGTGTTAATGAGATGCGGAAAAAATAATGTAGCTATAAGAAATGCAGCCAGGCCAGTTCATACAGAGTTAATACTATACAGATTGAATTTTGAACTTAACTTTTATCTCTTTGGGGCTTCCCATGATTCAATAACATTCTGCGGTAGCTGATACTCTCCAGTGAATGAACCAAGAGTGAATGTGGAAAAGAAAAATCCCCAAAGACAGAGAATGGAAGAAACCACGAGTGGATTTAAAACACTCAATCTGAGAGGACCATGAAAGACAAGCAGGAAGTGGCTTCCTGTTTCCTTTTAAGCTTTCAACAAAGAGGGTACAATTAGGCCCCCCGAAAATGAGTATTTTTCTTTTTCAACAAATGATGATTGATTACCCTTCAGGAAAATACTGGCTGTCAATTACAGAACATCAAAACAAATATTATAGATGCTTTGTTTTTACTTTTTTCCTTTCTTTTTATATATGCCTTTCCTTTTTTTAAACTTTATAATTTTTGCAGCCCTGTTAAAATTTTGTGCAGTTTTTTACCCCTTGCAGAGTGTATAAGTGAATGTGGCCATACGAGCCATCAACTTCACTCTCTGTTATTTGTTTTCACCTTTGTATTCTTATTGGTATTTTGTATTGTATTATTGTATTTTTGCTTTTTGTCTTTAACATGCATTAAGCTTGTCACTGAGTGGCCTTTACAAAGAGAGAGAGAGAGCACTGATGCTCAGACTTCAGAAAAAATGCTCCATGCTCAAGGCAAAAGCATGCAGCTCTGCTCCATCGCTCCATCAATACACTGCTGCTGAACAATGGAGAAAAATCTAATGTGCTTCCTTCAGGAAACAGTGCAGGCATAAATATTCAGCAAGTACTATAGTAAATTACAGACAACAAATACAATACAAAAGACTGTTTTGACAAGAAACAATATATGTCCAATACCACAACAATAGTGGAATAGTAAATATTTACATAAAAATTAACTGTCGCACAGTGAGATGATGTGTGTTAATGTGTGTGACGTTGCAGGTTGGTGTGTGTGTGTCAGTCTCTGTTGCTCTGTGATGTCTCTACAGGTGTGTGTATGTTGGTGTGTGTCAGTCTCTGAAGCTCTGTGACATCACTACACGTGCGTGTGTGTGTGGGGGTGTGTGTCAGTCTCTGAAGCTCGGTGGCGTCTCTACACGTGGGTAGGTGTGTGTGTATGTCGGTCTCTGTAGTTCTGTGTCATCTCTACAGGTGTGTGTGACAGCGCAGTGAGTTCAACTGACAGGAGAGTAGTGTGAAGTTGCCGTGTGTGAAGTTCTCATTCAGGAACAGCTGTGTTGAGCCTGACAGCCTTTGGGAGGAATCTGTTTAAAACCTTGGTTTGTACAGGAATGAAATAAACATCAATATTGCTAATTGAGCGTGAATTAGGCTACCAGTCATGAGGCTAGCTAGTTTAAGATCATTTGCTGCTTTGTACTTTCTGATAAACCTATGCTTTCCATGAATTAAAATATTTGTTTGATGATACAACAACTAGAAATTAAGGCAAATGAATATGAATTTACTCATCTTATTGCCATGCAGTAGCAAGACACGTTCATAAGGATCTAATGCATTTAAAATGGCTACTTTTAATTGTAGGATACATTTATTTAGGTTGTTTAAGTTATGGAAGTCGAATAGTTCATGTACATAATAGTTCTTACACCAGAAAACATGGTATTAGTGTCTCTAAGGCTTTGGAAACAAAAGTGTATTTGCAGTAAGGGCAGCTGGGTTCACTTTGTCATTGGTGCTGCTCTCTGCTGTTCTACTGTACCATTAGTATTTGTGTCTGCTCTCGCCTTGTCCAGCACTATATGACCTGAATTACAAGCAAGAGAGCTGTTATTTACCCTGAACCGCTGCTGTTGTTTATCCAGGCGAGAGCACACTGCTGTTGTGATAATAGTATATGTACCTATAATGAATGTACACTGTGCAAAACCACTGATGTGTCATGGGCACATTCTAATGGTCTTCATAAAATGATCTGAACTACATAAAGGTTAAAGCAGCGTGTAATTTTTGTACTACTAGTGGCACGTAATGGAATTGCAAAAATATTGTCTGCCATTGACTGAGCAAACAGATAGCCCCGCCCCCAAACTCTCCCCATTGGCTCAGCCAATGCTGCTGCATTGGCTCACTCAAACAAACAGATGCTGAAAGCGCCAAAGTATTTACAATTTCTGAAATATCAGCCCACAAATGGCTTACTTAAATCTCTCTCTGTGCATTAAACTGAAACAGACGAAAGCGTTTTAACGATTTAAGAAATAACTGATATGACTAAAGTCCCCATTTAATGTGAGTGTAAATCATTTTAAACACATATGCCAAAGGTTCACTGTATTCGTGCAGGTGTAAAACTTTAGGCAGAACACAGATAAATGGATTATATAACTTCGATCAGGTAATGTCTCAGTCCACCCGTGTCTGAGAAGATCATGGGCAGTAAGCCGAGGCGCAGAGGACGACACCTTCTCAACATCTGTCATGGCCAGCAGTCAAGAACAAGTTTAAGGTGATGTATCTAATGTCATTTAGCTTCCTCTGACTTTGCATCTAAACTTAATACTGAAACTCTCCTCTCGACTCGTCCAACAACTTTTTTCACACAGTTAAAGAAACAGCCTTGTTCTTCCTCACTATAATTGTATGAACACGATGAAGGCAGCTTGAAGCAGCACTGGCCTGCTCTGATAGGTCAGAGGGGGGGCACTGACTTCTTTGGAGTTGTTGTTGCTAAATACTTTCAGCTTGTTTGTGCACTGGGCAACAAAGAAGAAAAAGAGGTTTTGGTTGTGGGTGGTAATCATACGACTCGCCAGCTAGAGTAACTGGCAAGTGTTCCTTGAGGCGCAACTTGAAATTTTAAGTGCAAGATCTGACCACTTAGCTTAATTTTCGTGACTTCAGAGGCTCCGCTGAATAGAGCCGCGAAAGACTTGAGAGACACTCTTTGACAAAATGACTTAATTGACCCTAATTGCTTCAGTTTCTGCTTGTATAGTGCACATTTGGTACATAATGTTAAAAGGCTGGTAAAATGACACATTTTAATTCAAATGAAATAGTACATCTCTAGCATTCAGAAGTATGCTGAAGTTCTGCTCCCTCTGATAATGTAAACACAGAGGCACAGAGGCATGAGATATTTGTAGACACTAACAACCTATTGGACTATCACAAGTTAAATTATACAATAAATAAGAGGACTAAATAACCTCTAAACACACACACACACATAGACAAAATGGTTTTATATTGTACAAACATGATTTATTCTGTCCCCCTAACTTTAAACCTAACCATCACAGAAAACTTTCTGCTGTATTAGATTTTCAAAATAGATCATTCGGCATAATTCATAAGCTTGTTTCCTCATGGGGATAAAAAAAGGTCTCAGCAAGGTCAAAACTTACTGGTATTACTATATTTGTGGGTATTACTATATTTGGTCATCATAACAAAAGGGAAAAAGGGTAATAACCAGGACCACACACACACACACAAACACACACAAACACACACACGCCAGTGTTCACAAAAAGCACATTAATAAAGTCCTGCAAGAAACAGTGACACCCTATGATCTGTACAACTTATCAGTCAGTATAATTCATTTACCTATACAGCGAGGCTGGGATCCACTCCAGGTGCCGTCAGCCTGGCAAAAGCGTGTAGTGCTGCCCACTGGGA
This sequence comes from Botia kubotai, assembly GCA_036877585.1. Taxonomy (NCBI): domain Eukaryota; kingdom Metazoa; phylum Chordata; class Actinopteri; order Cypriniformes; family Botiidae; genus Botia; species Botia kubotai. The sequence goes on from JAZGTI010004792.1 coordinate 27,021, forward strand.
TGTAGGGGGCCATACAGCTAAAGGAAACCTCTGACTGATAGATGAAACTGCGGCCTTCCCTGGAGCCAAAGCCAGGGATCCCAGGATCTCCACAGAACTTAGCTATAAACAGAA
>JAZGTI010004793.1:0-27133 GCA_036877585.1 Botia kubotai
TGTAAAATATTTAGAAATGTTTAACTTGGTATACTGAACATAATATTAAATTGTTACCTATAAAAGTATTTTAAAAATACAGCACACAGAACTCAGCTGGACTGCCGGCTGTGTTACATAAAACTGAACGTGTTTTATCCAGATTGTAGATCTGAAACTGTGTGATTAAAAACGTTATTTTCTTGGTGAGTACCATGAACTCAGCAGTTTAGACGGCATGAACTCATCCTATCACAGGCTTGCATAAGCTGACTTCAGTGCTTCAGTTAACTTGTTTTCTTGGCTGGTGGGAGTTTTTCAGAGGCAGCGTTACCTCCTGAACTATCATGTTTCTTTGTTCTTCTCGTGCTGTGGGATTTCACTGTCAGGGGTGGTTTATTGTGACGACTGAAGCACATAACACAACTGTCTGTGCAGCACTGGGAGCGAGTGACAGGAAATGATGCAAGCTTGGGTCTAATTAAGGTAGATGCTCAGTAATGTACTGGTAGAATCATTAGGGAGTAACTGATAGCTCCTGAAATTACCTGTAGAAATGATTTCACAGACCCTGACAGTTCTTTCATAGTTAGTATTCTGATGAAGCTGTCGTCTCTGTATTTCTGTTTCGTTTCCATGCTAACTAGAATTTAGAAGCAACTGTTTTAAAGTGTATCTTACTAAAATGTGTGTGTGTCAGAATCATCGCTTATCTCTTAATACCCTCAATAAGAACGTATCAATGGTTTAATGCTAATTAAGATGCAGTTTAAAGTGACAGGCTAATGCTAGGCTAATGAGGAATACGTAGCGTACACCCACTGCTACACACACACTCACATTAAGATCTGAATAGACTCTCACATGTATTTACACATCAAAATTAATGTAAGCATTCTGTTTTCTACAGATCAACACAAACACACACACACTGTCCCAGCTAACAGGGAACGTTCTTAGAACGTTGGCTGACATTCTCTAAAAGAAAATAAAATGTCTAAAAAACTGGATGTAATTTATGTAACATTTTTAATGTTTTTGTTACCTAATGAAATAAACAGTAGAAAAACATTCCCACAACATTCTCCTCAGCTAAAATTGTTAGCTGGGGTGTAGCGCTGTTAGCGTCCCATTTTCTTGGTAACCGGTGCACCGAGCGGAACACCGGCCAGCCCCAGTGCTCACCAGTCTTTAATTAAACCCAGCATGCTTATCTCTGATCCGGTTCTGTTCAAGTCCACCGGCTGTTTTTAAAAGGCACCTTTCACTGTGTCCCCAGCGAACAATTTTAGGTTGCAAGAACATTTCCCTAACGTTTCCATCAATTAACAAAAATGTTATAAATGTTATTTTGAAACTTCTAGAACATTATTGTTTGGTTGTAAGAATGTTATTCAAACATTTTTATTTTATTTTTAAAACGTCACACTAATTATTTGATATACATGACATAAGATTATAAACATGAACATGCATTCACATTAAACTTGTATTAATGTGTATTACTCGTTCAGTTATAAAGTCTGAATGGCAATAACAGAAACAGACGCCATTAAATAATTAGGCGCTGATTTACATTGAAAGTACCCCAGTGTATTTGTGTGATATGTAATGTTTCATGTGGTTAAAATTAATCCGTTTTTCTTCTTGTCCCGCACACACACACACACACACACACACACACTGAGGCATGCATGAAAGAGGATTTCCTGAAGACCAAAGAGAGCCGTTACCCAAGAGTCATTAGACCTCAAGCAGAGCATGTCAGGGCTGTAACTCTATTTGTTCATAACACACATTTGCATAAACTTGCATAAACTTGCATAAACTCTAAATGCAGGAGATTTGTGTCACTGAACACATGACTGTAGCTCAGTGATTATTATTAAACACAGGTTCTGTTCATTTGTTGCCGGGGTCATTTGTGTTTTAATCTAGTGTCAGTTTATTCATGTTTTTTAAGATTGAGGGCATGTTTTTTTCTCTCCCATGTCATAATTAGTTGTGCTTTATAATGTGTGAATGTATTTATATCTCATAAATTCCTCAGTGATGTGTTTGGAGTAGTGTTTGTACACGTGAGTGTGTGTGTTTGTGCCCATGTGACTCATCATCATTTTTAGACACTCTGGCATTTGAGCATAAATTTCCCAGAATGCCCAGCAGCCCGGTGAGGAAAGGTCTCTGCAGGTCTTCTGCAGTCTGGAATGTAACGGATGAACAAACAAATGATGAGTCTGTCACTCTACTGTAAATAAAATAACCCATAAGATAAAGATTTGTGAGATCTCTTTAAAATCTCAGTTGTTTCTCCAACATGTCGATGAGATAAAGTGATAACCCAGCTAACAGAGAGTGTTCATGAACTTGGAGTGTTCTGTCAAAGTTCTCCTAAAGTTCTCTTCAAGTTATTTAAAGCATTCTGGTAGTTATGTTAGTAAAACTTTTTTTTTTACATTATATATCATATATAAAAGCGTTCTTAAGTAGTTAGTAGAACGTTTTAAAAATGTTTTAACAGAATTTAAAAAATTGCTTCAACAACCTAAAAAAAACTGGGAATAAACCGTCTGTTGTTCTTTATGTTCTTCATCACAGCATGAGGTCTGAGGTCTGGCCTGCTTTTATTTTAGGCTGAACACACATCTGTATGGCCTAAGAGAGAAAACATGGATACATGATGTATGACATCAGCTACATGTGTGATGACATCAGCTACATGTGTGATGACATCAGCTACATGTGTGCTGATGTCATCTGTGTGCGTTGGGTTCTTTCAGTACTAGTGAGAACATGTTTCCTGCTCTCTTGCAATCTAGAAAAGAGGAACCATCAGGTATGATTAATTTCTCTAAGCATGTCCTACTTTCCTGTGTGTGTGTGTCCGTGTGTGTGTGTGTGTGTGTGTCTTGTGTGTGTGTGTGTGTGTCTCGTGTGTGTGTGTGTCTCGTGTGTGCGTCTGCACACGTGTTTATGTACAGAGGTATGCGAGCTCGCCCCTCAGCATCACCTTGAGCCATTTTCTTCCTCTTTCCCTGATCAATATCTGATTGTTACTGACAGATCCTCTCAGCACACGCCGGCAGGGACTGATGGAGTCTGAAGCCATTTATCTGTGTGTTTTACTGTCTGCACGTCACGGCAGAACTCTTGAGCCGGCTGTCTCGTGGGTAAAGAGCAGACTGATGGCTAGAGACCTGCTTTTACCTCATTTCCTGCCCCGTCTGTTTTTCTGCCTCCCAAAGCTGATCTCAACGGTCTCTTCTACACAGCAATGAGATTTAATGGAGATCAAATAGTGTAAGGAATGAAAAACAGTCCCTATTTAATTTCCTCATATACTTTCCTGATCTTAAAGGGCAAGGTGGGAATTCTGACCACGCCCTCTTTTCCACAAGCCAATCAGTTCTTGATCAAATCAGCTGATTAGCTGTGCAACACGTCTGATATAGAAATGTGTTGTTCTTCATTCTTATCCCTTTATATTTTTATATATTCTCTGAAAGAACATTTTTGATTTCCTTATAGCATGAATTGATTGTAAGAATTTTAGCCATCTCGCCGTCTGTCCCTCAACACAATGTAAGAGTCAATTAGAGAGAACAGAGGATCTACAGCACTGCCACACACACTCCATTGGTCTCCTCTCTGCTCAGTTAAGCCGCTTGTATGTCGAGCTTGTCTGTAGAGGAGGAAAGATCTCTGCCTACTGCTCATTTTAAACATTGGCCACATACCAGGAATCAATACTTTTCTGAGGCTTGGCTGGATTCTGTGTGTGTGTGTGTGTGTGTGTGTGTGTGGTTGAAGGTGTAGAATGAGACTGAGCTATGTTTTACAGGCGCGCTAACAAAAATGTCTTCATCAAACGTTAGCTGAATCCTAATGTGAGCAAAATCTACAGACCTCATGAATAAACTGTGCTGAATACATAAATAAAATCTATAATGTATTGATCTATTGATAAGTGGATGTGTAGTTACAAACAGACACAATGGGGAACAGGACAAAAAAGTGCTACATGATGCCACAGAAGAACCGTTTTAGTTCTATGGTTCCACCTTTAAAATTAATAGAACCTTTCTGTTTCACAAGAACCTTTGATGGAATGGTTCTTAGGAAGCCAATGGGTCTTCTTAGGAAGAAAATGGTTCTTCTATGGCATTGCTGTGGACCTTTTGTAGAACCTTTTTTAAGATTGTAAAGCATGAGATAATAATCCATAAAATCAGTGTGTGTAGTGTAGTTAGCATGAGTGTGTGTGTGTATGTGTGAGAGAGACAGAGAGAGAGAGAGAGGGAGGCTGACACTGTTTTGTCTGTTCTAATCAATATTAAAGCAGGGGCACCTGAGAAACCATGTTTGAGTAAGAGGCTGTGTGTCATTTGTCCTTTTCTGATAGTGGGTGATAACATCCCTATGACACAGCAGCCCTGAAGGACGACCGGGTCTCACCCTCTAACTAGCACACACAGCTAGAGATTAAACACAGACATGAATTGGAGACTCTCACCAGACTCACTGAATCTCTGCACACGGAGCAGGTGCGTTTGTGTGAGCTCACCTGTTTTTACCTGATTTATGTATTGATTATGTATCTTTCAGTAGATGAATTCTTTAACGGGCTTGTTGATTGGTTGTGATTCAGTCGAGGAGTAACAAATATTAACTGTAAGTCATTGTATTGGATAAGACAAAAATCACAGCCAAAATAAAACAGCTTTATTTTAACCTCAAATCACCTAATAAGGTGCTTTTGTGAAATGTTTAGTTATAAAATGTATGACAGAGACCAGCCACTTAAACAAAGACTACTGTTCAATTAAATTCTCCACTTGTGCTTTAAACGGCATGAAACGTTCTGTGGCAGCAACAATAATGACAAATATTAAAAACATAATGTTGCCAGTGATGACGTTAATTCTGTTGTACTATTGCATAGATGTACTTATTTAATGCCCCGTTTGGTGGGCATTAAATAAATGGTGGGCCGTTTGGATAACAAGACAAGAGGGTCGACTCGAGACACGCGCCCCCGTCCGTCGCGTGCGGATAGCGCGTCTTCCCAGAGAGAGAGAGAGACAGAGAAAGAGAGAGAGAGAGAGAGACAGAGAAAGAGAGAGAGAGAGAGAGAGAGAGAGAGAGAGAGAGCAAATAAGGCTCAGCGGCGGCAGTCCTGCCAGTGGCGGCAGCATCGTCAACGCATCTGCGCGTCTCCAAACCGCCTTCTTTGGGGCCGGTCGATCCCTCGCACCGTTACCGACTGAGATTTAACAGCGGCTGTGGATCTTACCCGCCGTCGAGCGCTCGGCGTCAGCCTTATCCTGCGTGTGACTGCCGGTTCCGTTTACAGACCTGCTTTCCTGAATTTTTCATGGAAAATGGCGCTGTTTCCTCAGTCCTCCGGTATTTTCTGCTTCCTCTCGGTGCAAACGGTGCTGTTTCTCGGCATGTCCTCACCGGGAACGGCGACGCTTCGCTTTCCTCAGCACTACACGTAAGTACCGCGAGAAACGGGAGCGCGGAATGAGGACGCGGCACGCGGACGCGTTTAACAGCGTCCCGGTTTCGCGAGATGCTCAAGATATCAATAAATTGATCTCCGTGAAGCGTTTGTCTTCATATCTATCAGCGTGTATTTTTTTTAGATGGTTTGTTTGCAGTTACCGCGCAGGTTACGCGTTCAGTTATTGATAAACGGAGGCGTGACATGAATAAACGTGTAGTTGCGTCCGGTTGTATTTTTGTTGTAATATTACCGAGCACGGATTTGATAACGCTGAGCGCATGTCGTGCGTTTGAACGCGTTTACTTTAATAACAATTTCCTCAACGCTGTCAGACGCAACACATGTATTGATACGCTTTTCTGTTATTGAATGACTTTATATAAGATTCAGGGTTTACACGCTCATCCTAGAAATAACAGCAATTGTGCAATTCAGGTTTCCTAAAGTGACTCAAATGAATAATGCTGTAAAAAGTTATAAAAATAGCTGTCGCCAATAGAGATTCTTGGGAATTTTGTGGATAGCCCACTTAAAGCTGTGCAAGTCTGTAGTTTGTTGGTTTTATGACCGTGAATCTCTTACAGGTTGTCTGAAACAAACAGTGATGGCTTGGGCACCGTGCGCCTTTTAAAGCGAATCCATCGATTTGTTTGCTGTTGATTATTGGTACAGTAATAAAGGTCCAAAGGTATTCAGTTTAACTGGGTAGAAGAAAACGATGTTCTTTCGTAGCTCAAGACACAACAGAGCTCTCGGTTGTGTTGTCTTTAAGCTTCATGATGATTCTTCATGATTCTCCTGGAGAAGTTTCTGTGGAGAAATGAAAGTGGACAGAAATGTTAACATACAGAGCTCCTAAACAAATGCAGTTAACTTTGATTTTTGGATGAGAAATTGATGAGATGAGAGATGTTTGAGCTCATACTGAAATCGCATTACACTGCAGACTCGGGAAATCTGAGCACATCTTGAAGCAGCGTTTCTCTCCTTTAAAATCTCAGGGCTGTGTGTGAGAGACGATCTTTAGATGATCTCATTTCTGCATCCTGACGTACTCTGGCTACAGCGCCGTGTTTCTGAGGTGAGGAGGGCGTGAGTCTGTGTGCTCGTATGGGGCAGAAGCTCTGCTCACACACGCCAGACCTCAGTGGATTAACTCGTATTGCATGCTGTATGAAATCAGAATTGTGATGCGGTTTATATAAGGTCTTGTGTTATATAAGATGTAGTGTTGTATGATAATATTGGGGACAAATGCAGCTAAAAATGATTTTACTCATTTTTTGCTATTTAATATGTATGTTATGTTGTCTAATTAAAGCTGCAATCAATAACTTTATTTTTCGGTAAAAATGAACTATTTGAGTTAATAACAATGAATTATTTAGTAAGTACAGATCAGCAATAGTGAGTTTATAATTCTGATTATAATTTCAGCTGTCGGTCTGATTTTGCAGGAAATGTAAGTTTGATTTTGCTTACGTCACGTCTGTAAACAGAAAGAAGATCCGGCTACTGTATCACATGTGTGGCTACTGTAGATGATGCAGCGTTTGTAGTTTGTTCGTACAGCAGCTGTTTAGAATTTAAACTTGTCATCCGCGTTAAGAAAATAACTTGGCGAGTGTCCTGCAATTTTATGCCTTAAACGGAGATGGCAGTAGCGAGCCAAAAGTTACCGATTGTGGCTATAAAATATATTGACAAAAACATACTGATACACTTTTGCTAATTAAATAATTGTAGTAGTACAGCCATATTTATAGCTCAGTATTTTATGCTCGTACAGAACTGTGTCTGAGGGTTACTTATCTGTAGCATCATAAATAGTCTAATAGTCTGTAAATGCTTTCTCAAGGATGTCACGCCTTTGAAAGAATTGTTTTACTGTACAAACAGCCCTGCGTACAGTGTAACCTGTAACCTGTAAACCTGAATAAACAGCGTCTGTTAAAGACTGACAGAGACACCGAGACATTAGAGGAGAACAGCAAATACAACCCATGTGTAGATAATCATATACGTCAGTAACACATTATGCTTCATGTCTTTCTGATATGGTGATACAAGAGCATCTTTTACACACGCTGTTTGTGTTTCTCTGCCTGCGGGTCTGGGGCCTGTATTATTTTCTACTTATTTTAAACTGCAGTGAGCCACGCAAACTGCCTCTTTTTACCAAACCCAGTCAGCACACAAAACCAACAATCATCACCCAAAATCAAATCAGAGCAATAATCAGATCTGGAAAGCCTTTCGCACTCAGTGTCTTAATCTGATCTCTGCACATGATTACAAACAAGGGACAGAGTCTCAGTGTGAGTCTGTCAAAGCTTCTGAGTTGACTTCACGGAGGTTCCTCTGTTGAGATGAATGCTTGTTTGTATACAGGTTGACCTCAAATGTCTGCATCATTCCAGCTAACAATTTTAGGTTGTAAGAATGTTTTTGTAACGTTTCCATTCAGTAACAAAGCTTTAGAAATGTTGTTCTAGAACATCCAAACATCCTTTCAGACGCTGTTTTAACGTTATTGTTTGATTATAAGAACATTATTCGACCATTTTTAAGACATATCAACATTATTGTTTTGATAAGAACGTTATTCAAACAGTTTTTAATTGTGTAATGTTTTTCAAATGTTCCACTAACAACTTAAGAATAATTTTGGTATGTGATATATAACATTTAAAAAAGTTGTACTAGCATTACTGCAAGAACATTTTGGAAAACTTTGAGAGAACTTTTAGAGAACATGTAGACAGAGAATGCAGAGAATGTTTCCTGTTAGCTGCGACGGCGCATTTGGAGACGAGCGAGATGGGACATGCGCTTTTGTGGCACCCATTACGCCAGTCATGCAGTGCAATGCACCAATTAATGGCTAAATGAATCTGCGTTTAAATAATTCATTCAGAGACAAAAGTAACCTCAGCCTAGTTACACGAGTCGCCTGTCTGTATATATTGAGTTTTCCTCATCAGCCTCTCCGCTGTGCTTCAAAGGTCACATGGCGTTATATTAAACCCTGCTGATTGAGGTTTACTCCTAAAAATAAGAGTTCTTTATAACAAAGCCACAGAAGAACCATTTCTGGTTCCCCAAAAAACATTCAGTCAAAGGTTCTTAAAAGAACCATTTCTTTCCTAATTATTATAATCTGTAGAACCTTTGTCCACTAAGAATTTTAAATTCTGTAGCATTTTTAAAATGTTCCACTAACAACTTAAACATAACGTTTTTGATATGATGTATAATGTTGTACTAACATTACTGCAAGAACATTTTTAATACCTTTTAGAGATCATTAGTCAGTGTTCTGAGAATGTTCTCTCTTAGCTGGCAAGCTGGGCACCAACAAAATAATTTTTTTTAATATATTAATATTTTCTACAAAAATATGTAGGCGTTTCTTTATTTTTGTTGTGAGCTCTCTGTGGCACTGCTGAACCACGACCAGCATGAAAATGTGCCGAGAGAATTCACACAAATGGCTGCATGTGTACAGAACCTGAGGGATTAAATACTGTTCACATGAGGAAAAAGCAATTCTGTTATGAGTGGTAAAATAATAATTAATATACAATATGTAGGGCTTGTGTGGATTGTGTTGATTATTCTGAATCGGTACGAGAACAACAAACACTACAGAGTGAAGTTTGTTTCTGTCGGCAGGTTGGGTGTAAAATGAAACAATAAAAAACAACATTGATTTCCACACTCAACCTCACAAAAGATTCACACTACAAACATGTTTGCCATGTTTAATAGGTCCGACATCTGTTCTGTTGTAAAGCAGTATGTCTGTTACCTTTACTTGTTGACTTAAAGCTGGTGCTTTCACTGCTGGTTTTGTGTTTGGCCTGTACACAGGGATATTAATGTGGGTTAGCAACACATTCTCTATGGACAAAATACAGAGCAAAAAAATACAGTAGGCAATCAAATGTACCTCTCTAGAGTATGAAAAGAACAGACTTTCAAGACCACACGCGTACTGAAGGTTAGCGGTTAGCATCCATCCGTGCTGAGAAAACGTCCCTCACTTTCAAAACCTTTATTTCTGTCTCCATTTCGTGCTTGTCACATGTCCATTAACTGCATTTATTGCTTCCTGATTCTAAATCTTTCATTTCCAGCTGTATAATCTGAACACACTGCCTGTTTAATTTGACAAACTGCTCATTTGTGTGCCTGTCAGTATCAGATCAATAGATTACAGGAAACAGGTTCTGTGTTGGCTTAGTTTCCTGTATTTGCATTAGGACTTCAGAGAGTTCGTAATAACACGGTTTGCAGTCATTCAATTCATTACTTTGAAAACTGTGAAAGTGAGGGAAACAGTGAGTCAGGACACTCACTGAACGTTAGCATGCTAAATATGGTGTTATAGTGACAGGAAGCTCCGCCTTTTGACTCAAAAGAGCCAATAGCTGTTGGACTCCAGTTATTAGTGCTTGGACACATTCATCTGTGATGCGTACACAGATGAGTCAGCATTCCCTGTGTTCTCCCAGTGTTCTCCCAGCTTTCCAATCAATCAATAAATATTTTTGAGACACATTAGCTGGATCAATCAGTCAAATTTGTTCGTGTTAACCTGGTTTCAGCTAAAGCAGCAAAGTTTATGACATCAGTGTTTTAAATGTGATTGATTTCATTGATTTTATTCAAATGCACGCTTACGAAGCAGTTAGCAAGCAGTCTGAGGAGACTGTAGCTGTGTAAGTGGAAACATCTGACTGAGGGGCTATAAAGTCACACTTGCTTTAACATCTCAGCTTTCTCCTCCTAAGAGCATTAACTTAACTGAATTAACCTCAAATGGATATTTTGAAGCCTGACACTAAACCTACAGCAGGCTGCAAATTTAATTTTAACTAAAGGGAACTGCTGGTTGTTATATCTGTTTATTAGTAGAGTGCTAAGCCGGTTAACAATTTTCAGTGGCAGTAACATTTCTGGAACATTACGATCAAAAACGAAAACATTAAAATGGTTATTTAGAATGTTCAAGAAACGTTGCAGGTTTCATGGCTGACGTGCATCAGTGGATTAGATCTCATTTGTGGATGTATGGAGCTGCGCGTTCTCTTATCCATTGTGATCTTGACTGATGTCTATATGCTTGTCATTCAAATGAAGCAAACATTTCACATTGACAGCTCACACATTGTTATCATTCAGTAATAAATGACTGTGTCTCTACTCTGATAGAGGAGACAAAGAGCTGAGGAGTCGCGCTGTTACCGGCTGCTTTGATTTGGCATTGCACTGGAGTAAAACAGCGACGATGATAATCAGAGTAAACATCTAAAATCTCTCGTCCAGCGCTGTGAAAGCTTTCCACTATTTGTGGGTGTTTTTAGCTTTACTTGGTGTTTAATAAAGTTACGATTGTGTTTAAATGCGCCATTACTGCGGTCTTAGTGGATAAATCCTAGCCATCTTACCCCCCCCCCCCAGCAGAGTTTCAGATGTTAATAAAGCTTTTAGTGTGAAAATGGGAGTGTGCGTGTTCAGTTGGACCTTTAGGGAGCTGCTTTCACAAAGCAGCAGAATCAGTCCTGTTTAAAGTGTTAAACACAGTTCTGTTCACACATAATTCAGTTTAATAAAGGGAGTGACTTTGCATTCTTGAAACCGAAGTGACTCTCTTTCAGTGATCTGAATTTTGGATGCCAGATGATGTGTGCACATTTTCAGGTTGTCAATCAATGATGTTTGACCCTTCATAACGTTCCTTGTTAGCTGCAACACTCCTGGACAAGCTGCATGATTTTGATCCTGTATATCTGTAAAACGTAGAAGTGGAGATGTTTGTGGTTCAAATCCCTAACACAAATATGAGCAAAATACTGAAGCCAGAGAGTTTATGACCACATATCTGAGAGGACAGAATCTGCAGTTGTTGTCTAAGCTTTCAGACACTTCAGAATAAGTATTACATTCTTGAAAAAGCAATAGAAAGTATTTACTTCCAGTACCTGTCACTATGGTTACAGGGGTTACTCATCACTGGATGTCATCTGCTCATGTGTGCTGTTGTGTGTACAGATTCAGAGTCACACCTGTTAATTAATACAGTTGTGTGTAAACGTAGACACTGTATTTGAATAAACACTATGAGAGGATGGTGTGTTTGCAGGAGAGTCTAGTGTCTTGTGTTGACGTTTTTTGAGCTGTGTGCAGAGATCTGCAGCTCTGATCTGCAGACATCTGATTGCTTCAGTCGGTTCTGCTCACTTAGCCAGTGTTGTTACTGCTTATGGAGACACTTCTGTCAGAACACTCACCTGCTTAAACATCCACTCTTACCTGCCAACAGCCGAGCAGGTCGCTGCCAGAGAGACACAGAGTTTAGTAAGCAAGAGAATGGATCACGTCAACATGAAAGCAAACTCCACTTTATTTATATACGCAAGATGGTTCTGCCTGTTCATGATTGTCAAATGTGTTATTCTTAAATTATTAGTGGAACGTTGTAGAAACATTACAGAATTTGCAGTGTGAATAACGTTTTTATAACCAAGTAATCTTTATAACTTTTGCCAATGACATACGACATTTTAAAAATGACAACATTGAGAGAACTTTTAAAGAACATTCTCAGAACCTTCCCTGTTAGCTGGGGTCAGCATATAGAAAATTGGAAAACTAAAGAAAATTTAGATTTTAAAGGGAAGGCACACACTTAAGAATCATTTTTATTCTAAAAATATTGTATTGGGTTTAGTCATTCATATCTAATAGATAAGAATGTTCAGTCAGATAAAGCACACACACACACACACACACACAGGGTTTCTTTGGGCTGTTCAGGGGCTGTGTAACACAGATAAGGGTCATTCTGACCGCAGGCTGTGGTTGTGATTCTCTGACCATTAGACTCTAGCAGATAAACTGTTATAGGGATCATGTGACACAGCTGAAATTCCCTTGTAATGTTTGCCACACGTTTCCCAAATGCTACATGTTGAAACGCCTTGTGACTCCTGTTTTCTGGATGGCTTAAATGTTTTCTCATCATTTCTAGTAGTAGCAATTAATGTTTTATATATCATATAAATTAACACCATTACTCGTAAGTTGTTAGGAGAACATTTAAAAAACATCACAACATTATATAATCAATCATGTTAATACAACATCTAAAAAAAATAAAGATAAAAATGTTTTTGTCACTTCATGGAAACGTCAGGGAAACGCTCTTACAGACGAAAACGCTTCTGTGTTTGTGACAAATGTTTTCTGTGTCTGACAGAATGATCCACTGGGCTGGACGGATAGAGAAGGAACTAGAGAAGGTTTTGCCGCTGGTCACCGGAGGTCAGCAGATGAAAGGGGTAAGTTAATCTGTCTACACTTCACCTGACTGCCGGTCCAGCTACTGTATAAACACACTATTATTTACCTCTGTTGTGATGCTGCGCTCGTATCAGGAAATTACATTAATAACTGTCTTTATTATCTCTGACATTTGATAATAATAATTTTCTGTCTGTTGTGGACTGTCTTGGTTCTGAAGTGTGAAACATATATTACAGACTTCTCTAAAAAGTTACACATCTCAGGTTTGTTTAAAACCTGGTGATCCATGTTAAGAGAATGTTTTGAGAATGTTCTTTTTGTTTATATCCAAATTGTGATTTTTTTAAACACATTTAAGTTAATCACGCATTATGTTATTGTCTAAAAATGGTGGCAGTTTTTGTTTGTTAACTTTAAATGTATTCTGCGTGCACACACACACACACACACACACACACCAGTTACTGATAGCATGTGCAAAGAGTTTAAATTGTTGTTAGCAAGGAAATATATTTTAATTTATTCATCCGTGTGTCTTTAAGAAAATCGCTTCGGGACTCATTGAATGCATGCGAGTGCATTTTTGCACACTTGGTGGCTGGAGATTGCTGAGTTTGTGGTCTGTTTGAGCGTGTGTGTGCGCGCCGTGAGTGTGTGAAAGCGCATTTATCTCTGGCCCAAACAGGAGTCGTCACAGGGAGCGCTAAATGGCCCAGCGTGCGCAGAAAAAGCCATTTTCTAAATGGATGCCTCAGCCTATATGTGTGTCTGATGGAAATCTTTCCTGGGCCACGGCAGCCCACTAACAAGATTGCTTTCCCTCACGTCTCTCTCTCACGTCTTCATGGCCAGTTTATTTCTCTATTCTTTTCCCACGCTTATCCCCCCACAAAAAATGAATTTGCAAATGAATTCTAAGCATTTTTTCACGTTTTTTTTTGCTAAAAGTAAATAGAAGCAGCTACATTCAGTGTGTAACAGTCTTGAATATATTTATTGGAGGTTTTTGAAAATGGCAAACAGGTGTGTTGGAGAAATGAAATGCGTCAAAATGAGTCATTATCTAAAGATCTAAAGCGATTGAAAATTGTTTTTAATACATATGCATGAGTTTTTGAATGTGGCAGGACAGATAAAGAGAGAAATTGCGTGCTTGTGTGTGTGTGTGTGTTTAGGTCACCTGCAGAAGTTTAGGACCCCTGAGCCGTGTGAATGAACATCATTTCAGTGTCGTCACTTCCACTCTGACTTTCTGTTTGCAGTTATTGTGGTGACAGTAAATTAAGTGGACATTGAAAGTGCTTCTGTGTTTCTATTTCAGTCTCTGTGTCTGTCTGTTGTCAGTTGTGTTAGATAAGCAGTCATACAGCTTCACTCCCACACACAGCCCGACTCTCTAACAAACTACATCCACTTCAGCCGCAGATATAAATAACACGCACACACACACACACACACACACACACACACACACACGTGTGGCCGCTTCTCTGCTGCAGTTCTGGGCATCTCTTCTAGGTTATGAGCGAGTCATCTTCACATTTCATGGCTTGTGCTGAGTTTATTTCTTTCTCTTTAGTTCTTTATTCCTCCTCTGTGTGTGTGTGTGTGTGTGTGTGTGTGTGTGAAATTACTGGGTATTCAGACACCTGGACTTGTGTTGAGATTGTTTGTCAAATGATAAATCATTATTATAAACTTACTGTTGTGAATCAGCAGACGGAGATCATTTTGAACACTGATCTATTTGTGCAGAAACGTTAAGTATTGCAGCTTTGCTCTATGAAAGCGGAACATCTCTGCAGTAAAATACTTCTCTTGACAGTTGTGATTTTTCAGTTTTTTCTGTGCAGGTGTGTATGTTGGTGGTTTTTTATTATCATGTCTTCAAGCTGTAGCTGACAGCAGCACTTTAAAGCATCTGTTAGACATGAATTTTTCAAACATGCACACGTTTCACAAACACACGTGTAGAGGCAGCACGGATGAGCATGCTGGACACTTTATCAATGGCTGCAGGTGTATCTGCTGAGCGGAGAGCCACTTTAATGATGTTTTTCATGAAATAGCTCTTATTGCTGAAGTCTGAAAGTTTATAAGTACAGTTCCCTTAAAAAAAACATTTTGTCATTTACTCGTTTCATTCTTACGTGAAAGATTTTAAGCAGAATCTTCTTAGGCAGTTTTTATTTCACACAAAAAACAGATTAAAACAGATTAAAATAGATTATTTTAAAAGCCAAACTTAATCGCAGAGTAGTTTTTTTTCCGGAAACATTGTTTGTTATGCTGGTTAAAAGTCTCTTCTCATCCGATAGAGATTCTTTTGTGTTTCACAGAGGAAAGAAAATATTTTGTGTTTGCATGAAGGGGAACAAATAATGACAATAATGACAGTGAAATAAACCTTTTAAAGAAAACATGGTGTTGTTAAATAAAAATACCTCAGCTAACAAGCTGCTTTCAATTACAAGCTGCAACTTTACAGTACAGCTACAACTTTACAGTAGTTAATGTAAGATACATTTAATCTAGATACACCATTTTTTCTGTAATTGATTCAAAATATAGTAAAACACAGCAGCATGGCCCTCGCCAAAAGACAATGTTAAGATCGTCCTCCTGCATGTAATAATATATTTTTTCCTGTCTTTCCCTCTCAAACTCAGACCACAGGGAAAATAAAATCACATAAGATCTCAGACATGCTCGTGGCATTTTCCCATTCTTTATAGAACCTGCCCTAAAGCAAACTCAGTGAACCAGGTTCACCCGCCCCTGTGTGTATGTGTGTGTGTGTGTGTGCGCCCAGCTAACTGGCAATGTTCTTAAAATGTTGGCTAACGTTCTCCAAAAGTACTTCAAACTTATCAAAGAGTGCATGCAGTAATGTTAGTAGAATGCTTTTTAGATCGTGTATATCATTGTCATGCATATCAGATTGGTCTTTTGTTTTTCTATGTATTTTTTTAAGATTCAAAGCTTAAAACCTAAACTTATATAAAAACTTATATAAAACTTTACCACTGTGCTTTTGCCACCGTACAAGCACTTGTTATCTAAGGAGATCTTTTTTTTGCCTACTTTTGTCTGTGCAAATTTGTCTGTGTGTGTGTGAAGCATAGAGAGCTATAAGCATACAGCCAATATTGTATCCTGTAGATACAGTGAAAGGATTTTATTTAAATAAGATTTGCCGGGATAGATTGAGTGAGAGAGGGAGAGAAAGGGAGCGCACATCTATGAATACACTACAGCATGTGTGTGTACTTCTGTTGGAATATTATGTTTGAAAGTGGAAATGATTTGAACTTCCTGGCTTTTATATTCTTCAATTTAATAATCAAGAGAAGATCAGGGATTCTTTTTGCCTTCTGTCTTTTAAAATATGTTCCTTTTCCACTGTTTCCTGTTTAAATAACATCAAAAAGCTTTCACACTGGCTACTCTGTGTGTGTGTGTGTGTGTGTGTGTGTGTCTCTGTGAGTGAGTGTAAAGATGAATGATTTACACTGATCTCTGATCAGTCCCTTCATCTCTTTAGCTGTCCCAACTTCTGACTGAAGATATCAGCTCTCACATGTGCGTGTACTGCAGGCGTGCAGTTTGGGTTGTACATTCTAAGCATGCGGTCTTGCATTAGAGCGAAGAGCGTGGTGGTTACCTTCAAATGCTGTTAAATCAGATGTGTTGATTATGTAATAGCTGTTCACATGTCAGCAGTTTAACTAACTCACATGCAGCAGGGTCCTCATGAGGCAATTACAGGGTTATCATAATATGTAGTGATGTCACAGTGGTTTATGCCTTGGCGTACAGCATTAATTCATGATATATTTTGTATAGTTGATTATATATTTTGAACAGCGTTCATTCCATTCAGTTTACACTGTATCCGGCTTTTCTTTGCCCGCCTAAACTCTGAGTGCAGGCAAGATGCCGATCTGAATGAAAGGACATGGCAGCCCGCAAAGCATGGTGGGAAATATGTGCACGGATGCGTTGGGCTGGATTCACGTCAGCTATTGTGTTTGCTGCTTCTGCTGGAGTCTCAGAACGCCCCCTTCATCCATTGTTGTTCTTCTGAAGCCGATCGCTCATTCGCTTGTTCGCCCTGTGCTGTAAAGCAGCAGCCCACAACTCTCAATCTCTTCCTGCCGCATATTCATACCGTCTTTCTCTCTCCAACACACACACACACGTTTACTTATCTATTTAAATGAGGACATTCCATTGACTCCTATTGTTTTTATACACAGCTAGTTATAAACGTATATGTGATGCATAAATGAATGCCAGAGAAACTGGAAAACAGGTTATGTGTGTTTGTTTTTACTACTGCCCTGCTTTCCCCTCAGCCTACACATTTCTGTGTAAATTAACCCAGGTGTGTGTGTGTGTGTGTGTGTGTGTGGTGAAAAGATTCTAGAATAATGCTTGTGTATATGTAGCTGTACTGTAGTTATCAATAGAAATAGCAATCAATAGAGAGATGACATGGAATAACATGAAGAGAGCTGTGTGTGTGTGTGTGTGTGTGTGTGTGCATGCATACAGAGGCAGGAGCTCATTTCACACACATATGAGACTTCAAAGGCAGCCTGTATTAACCCTGTATGGCGAAACCCTGCGTGAAACCGTGTTTCCTGTCGAGTCTTGCTCTCCGTCGGCTCCCTTCACAGTCACATTTATATTGAAATGAGCCGATGTGTGCCCCATCAGTCCAGGTGATAACACTTCAAACGAGCAGCACCTCGCCTCGGGTGTTAACCAACTTTCAGGGGCAGCGTGTGAATTGTGATCTGTGTTGGAACTTATTTCCTCTGTATGATAAAGTCACTGTTGAGTGGGGTCAGTGCACTTTCTGCTACTCTCATGACAAGAACGACACAATAGGAAAGTCAAAAAGTGTCTTGTATTTACTTTCTTAATACATATTTTGCGTCTTGTGTATGATTTATTAGCGTGTGTTTCACGCACACAAAAAAATTACATTTACGCATTTGGCAGAGTGACTTGCAGTACATTCAAGCTGTACATTTAATCCGTATGTGTGTTTCCTAGGAATCGAACCCACAACTTTTGCGCTGCGAACACGATGCAGGTGGGCTACAGGAACACATGAAAGGAAATGCAGCTTTTCTAAAATCTAGCCAATGTAAGGCAGTAATTTATTCCCGGTCAGCATCTGTTTTTTAATGTTCAAACCTCGTCACAGATGTATTCTGTACACCCACCAGTTGAAGTTACACACTTAAAGTGTGTGATGTTTTAAAGAGAATTCATTAAACAGAGTCGTCTGAGAATTCTGATGACTCCATTAGGCTGATTATAACATCAGTTCAGTTCATGCTAATAATGATAAATATGATATTAGCGCTGACATGGGTGCTAACGATGGTCACATAACTGTATGCTAATGACAGTATTATACTAGTTCCAGCTTGCACTTTACTGTAGTTTATAAGAATAATAGGCTTTAATAGCGTAGAAATAATGTCAATTTGTATGAGATTTTTGAAACGGTAAATATCTGATGTGGCAGCAGATCAGCTAACTGCACCGATACATTTGAATGGATGTGTGTGTGACTGGTTTTGATTTTAAACCGCTGTATGTGCGTTCAGATGAGAGCTTTAATTAACAGCTTTTAGTCACGGCTTTTGCAGCGACCCCATTTAACACAGCGCTGGGATGTGTTAGCGTGCCGCCACACAACGTCCTCTAATGTACGATGTCAGAAAACAGCAATAATGTGTCTGTACGCTGAAACTGGATTTGTGTGTTAAGTGCTATAGACGTACCAAAGTGTTAATTGTGCGTGTTATTGTATTTAATCCTAGCTTGTGGGTTAATATGCATATATGCACATGGTGAATAATGTCAATGGATAGGGGCGGGACTTCCTGTTTGTCCAAGCAACATATCTCCATATATGGGTTTTCATCAGCACAGTTAGTGAATGAGAGCTTTAGCTGCGTGTAGGAGCAGATTTTGTGTTTGTCTTTAGCTGCTGCTTTGATCCTGCAGCGCCTTTTCAGCTTTTAAACTCTCGTCTCTATAGGCTGCTGTTCTTTATCTAACCATTTCAGGTAAAAACATTTCCCTAACGTTTCCATTAGGTAACATAAACATTACAAATGTTATTTTTAATGTAAAAGCAGAATTTGTAAAAGATTTGTAAAAGCAGAAACTTTCTCCGCCTCTAATGGATTTAGACACGCTGTATCGTGTGTGTGTGTGGTTTTCTGCACCGTCTATAGGTTGAGTTTTGCTTTAAGAGCAACAGTGTAGTTTTGTAGCTCAGCTGGTAGAGCAGCGCAAAAGTTGTGGGTTAGTTTCTGAAAGAGCACGTTATGATCAAATGTAAAGCTTAAATTGAACTGCTTTGGATGGAAACATCTGTCATATTAATAAAAGTATAACAGAATGTGTGGACAGAAGTTTTGCAAACAACAAAAATGTCCATTAAACCCTAGATTTACTCCTAAAGCTCTTTTCCATGTGCACATAAATACTGCTGTTAGGACAGCTATTCGGTTATTCCAGTGTATTATTTATTTACCTTAAAACTTACAAACAAGATGAAAATGGATGACAGTTTTATTTCTCTGCAGCTGTAGTTTAGTTAATGACCCTGTGTTTTCACACATCTTTTAAAACAGCCCTGCTTTTTGTGTTTAAAGAATTTAATAGCTGCCTCATTTTTTAATATCAAAGTGGGATTAAATTATAGGCTCAGGTTGATAAACAGTCGAAAGGGCTCTGAGAGAATTAGTCAAGTGAAAACATTGATGTGCGAAATTACCCACAATTCATTGCCTGCTTCGTGAACTTCTTTGTAATGTGACAATGTTTAAATGGAGCAGAGTGAGAAAAAATGATGTCAGAAATAATTATATATATTGCTCGCATCTGTGGAAATGAATGTACGTAAATATCCATGAGTCTTGTTAGATATGGACAATTACATTTGTGGTTAATTTTAATAGTGCCTGATGATTTGTTTCCCACTACAAAAGGAAAGCTCACAAAGAAATGTCTGGCTCATGTTTCACTCTCAGGCTAATTATATTTTCTATCCCAAACCTTAACTTTACCCCTAAAACCTCACACAAACATGCACAAGACACAACACTTTAACTGACTTTCACAAGCTGACTGTCATTCACTGTGTGAGTGAGGTCATTTCCACAGATATAGCTTAACGTACACACACACAAACATATTGTGCTTCAAATAATAAATCGAATAATGTCACAATTCAACTGTATGGGTCTTTAAAATACCCTTTATTTTCTGTTAGATTTAGTGAGATTCATCCAGGATTGCTTGCGTCTTAACTAAGACTGCAAACTAAATTCTGACATTTCTTTTGCGTTATCGAAGTTGGTGTTATTAACATTTAAGCAGCACCTGACATGTCGCGGTAATTTAATGATTATTAGAAGTTGTGTGTTCACCCCTGACTCACGTTTTATTGAACAGATCTGGGACGATGCGTGCGCTTATCACATCCTTCATTTCTCACTCCTGCGACTGATTTTCCTGGACGCAGTAGAATAGGCGGTTTTTTGGCATAATGCACCATCAATTCAGACAGAAATATCCTCCGACGGCTCTTACACGGGAAGATAGAAATCAGAGCGTTTATAAAAGCACTTCTAGCACACGTAAGTCATTTCAGATTACACATTTGAGGCGGAGTGAATATCTTCAAATGGCAAAAATCTCCCTCCAGCTCCAATGATTTGAGGAGCACCCGCGGTTACAGGAAGTTTCTGTGATAGCAGTTTGGAGAAACAGGCATCGATTGCTTTCCAAGCTAACAGTTTTAGATTGTAAAAACCCCTCAGTAACAGAGCGTTATTGCTGGGTTATCTGAACGTTATTTAAATATGAAGTACTTGTTCTGTAATGTTTTATGAACATTCCAGTAACAACTTAAAAATTCTGTTTCTGATATATTGAAGATTCACAGCAGACCTTCAGATGAGCTTCTAAAAAGAGCTTTTAATTCCATTTGACAATGAATATCAAGACCTCGTGGGTGAGGATTCATTTTAATTGCTGCTTTTATTTACAGCTCCTCGCAGCTGTACCAGTTTATTTTCTATATCACGCTGGCTGTTGGTCATCCTGTGGACGTGTTGGGGGTGTTTCTGGACGGTACGAGCCCCTCCATTGTGACAGTAAGAGGAACGATTCGTTAATTTTCACTAGTTGGGCAGAAGGGAAATTAATGATCATTTACGCTGATGACATAATCAGGCTTCACGCTGTCCCCCGATGCTAAATTGCTCTCTTTGTTCCACGCAATATCTCTCTTTTTTCTCTCTCGCTCTCAATCTTTGCTCGTTTCCTGTTCGTTCACAGTTATCAGTCATTAAGTGGCTGGTCTCCATGGCAACGGTGGTTTGGAGACGGCCTAGTAGGGTGTAAACTGGCCCCGAGTCCAGCGTGATGAAATTACCTGTTCAGGTTTTCTGGTCTGCTTTTCTGTGTCATGGCTGCACAGGTGTCTTATGTGTGTTTTGGTTTACAGGTGAAGAGATGCATAAGGTGCGTCAAGTGTGTCATTTTTTACTAACTTTGCTTCCTCCATAGAACAAAAAATGAGGTGTTATACAGACACAGCTGTTTTTTTATACAGTGAAAGCAAAAAAATACATTTGATGTGAAGCTCTGAAAAAGCACCATAAAATTAAA
Organism: Botia kubotai; assembly: GCA_036877585.1. NCBI lineage: Eukaryota > Metazoa > Chordata > Actinopteri > Cypriniformes > Botiidae > Botia > Botia kubotai. The sequence goes on from JAZGTI010004793.1 coordinate 21,509, forward strand.
AGCAAGTATTAAAAGTGTTAAAAGTTAAAGAGTATTCCCATGATATAGTATAGCTTTATGTAATTAAAAGATTGCCCTCTGAGAGCTCTCAAATATTATACACCTGGTTTGACTCGTGTCATATGCGCATGTACAGATTGTTTGAGATTTGTGTTCATTTATTTTCAGCTTGACACTTCCTGTCCCCATTCACTTTCATTATATGAGAAAGAGCAGCCAGGAACTTCTCTTGTGTTATCTGAAAGAAAATAAGTCATATCAGTTTGTTTTTATCCCTTTAACAGACACTGTATGCATATACATTTCATAACCTCTTTAAAGACACACTGTCCAGTCTTGTGTTTCTCTAACAGAACACACACATTAACACGCTGTGCTAAAACGCCTTATCTCACTAACACTTCTCTTTAAAGGCCTCTCCTTGCGACAGCTCCTTTTAAAAGGCTTCGACCGTATCTGCGGTTTACACGGGTGGCACGTCTCTTTAATTGCTCTCTGCTTTTGTCTCCGCCTCCCTCTCGCTCCCTCTATCTGCCTCACCAGACAACACGCGTGTGTGTGTGACGGTGTGTATGTGTGTGTTGCAGTAAACATTGATGTCACTCGGCTCTTGAATTTCCTGTGTTGCTTATATTAAAATAGTTGTTTTGTTATTAGATAGTTATTATTTTAGTTATTAGAGATATGTTGATAGTTGATAATATTATAGTATCATGGCTAAAGATGTTGTTATGCAAATGCTTTATTGCATTTAAAAACCTTTAACACAAATGCAGTTTCAGAGAGGCTAGCAATAGCAAGCTAGCTTTGAAAGCATAAGACCCCGCCCTCCCTTCAGAGCGCTCTCCAAAGCCACGCCTCCTCCAGCACAAACATATACATAGTTTGAGAGGTCAGCAGGACATCATTGCATTCTGCCGAAAACAGATATGAGTGACATCTTAGATTGTGCAGCTTGTTGGGGAACTGTGTGCTGTTGCTTTATTCAAAGCAATTAGACTTGATATTTTCCTCTGATAGACAATAAATCAGGCCAAAAAAACTCATAGACTTAGAAGGTCCTTCATCCCATAGAATCCCATACATCACAAACATGACAGAGATTAAGATCCGAGCTTCTGATTGTGGTACCAGATTGTGGTCGTTTATCTGTTAAGGAAAGTCATCTTTATTGGTTTGAATGACTTACATTATGAGATCAGATCAAATTTAAGAAGCTTTTCATGCAGAAATGTAGATAAGCTGATAAAGTTGACAAACTTTATGATTTCAACCATATGTGTTTCTAAAACGTTATGAAAATGAAGCCACACTCTGGAGAAAAAAGTGGAATTATTCAATCGGTGGACGGCGAGCTCAATTTTGTTTATCAAAAGATTTCTCGTGTGTTAATCGCGGACCACAGGGGAGTGTCATGGTAAGCAATTAAAGGAGATCAGAGCTGTCATTTCACCAGCGGGACACGCATCTGTCAAACCTTCATCAACTTCCTGCTCCTCGCCTGTCTGAGCTCACACACTTCCTGTCAGAGCTCAGATGAGAGGAGCTGAAATACAGCTGTTTATGTTCTGTACTCGTTTCAGTTTAGTAGTATGTGGCCGTCACTTAAATTCACATCTCAATGATTAGAAGGAGTGAAGAGAGAAGACATGACAATGATTATGACAGTAATTGTTTTGTCACATTTGTGTACATTTTGTTTTGTATATGTTTTGTATTTGTTTTGTATGTAACTTCCCCCCTTAAAGGGAGAATTCACCCAAAAATGAAACTTCTTCCATCATTTACTCACCCTCATGTGCTTCCAAACCTGCATGAGGTTTCATCTTCTGAGGAGCACAAAAGAAGATAAAAGGTCAGACAGGTTTGAAATGACATGTTAATTTTTGGCTGAGTTATCCCTTTCAGGTCAACAGGAAATGAAAGTAATAATTTCCATCAGTGCACACTCATCATTTCAGAGAAAAACAATGTTCGTCATCGTAATCCTTTATGAAAATTACATGATAAACATCCTCAATAACTCCTAAATAAGGCACATTATGAAAGTAACACAGATTGCAAATGCCTGGGTTTGTGTTTACTTTAAAATGCCTTTTCCTGCTTTAAAACAGCAAAACAACCCTCATCAGTAACGATCCATTATGCTGAAAACAGCCCACTGGCCCTCAGTATACAGTATTGTTGATTCTGGTCCAGTTCTGTCTGTGACACACGCCTCATTYCCCAGCTGAATGAATCACTCTAAACTGAGTTTAATAGCATCTGAACAGGTTTCGATGGACTGTGGCGGTATATTTCCTGAAGTCAAGCCTTTATTGACTCCCCTCACACAAGGGCAACAGCTGTGCGCCTGGAATTCATTTGACATTTGAGGTGGCGGGCGACTCGTGCGATGACATTTTAACTGAAATACATTTAACAGAATTCAGAGATAAGAAGCATTGAGATTACATCGGCGTTTCATTTGTATGTAATTTCACCACATGGTGTTGTCCCAGCTAACCGGAAACATTCTCAGAACATTGGCTAAAGTTCTCTCAAAGTTATCAGAAAAGATCTTGCTGTAACACACATTGGACATTTGAATCGTTCCTAGAACATTCAAAATAGCATTTTTAATGTTTTTGTTAAAAAGAAGCTCACATGTATGTCAGAAGAGATCTGAACAGTGTCTCAATCTAGGCTCATGATTGCCAAGATTTCATTGTTAACAAATGACACATTTGTGTTTTTGGTCTGTCTGAACTATGAAATCAATCTTTGAGAAAAACAAATAAAATACAAATAAATACCTTTTTCTGACACACATAACTTTATAAGAAAACTTTCATAAGGAATGTGACACGAGAGAGTTTTGATTAGCTGAAGGGTTGTGACTAATTCTGTTGAGGGACATTTGATTTCATCCATTTAAAATGATGCTTCCAGTCACTGATATCTTAATCTTTCAAGCAGCTGGACTGAATTCAGTCTATGTTTAGGGGACAATGATAAACCAGGCCTCTGTCTTTTGCCTGGAGAAGATTAATGGTGACTCATGAAGGTGTGATCTGCTTTGTGACTTCTGGCCGAGTACGTTTGGTATAAATTAAGTCACTTAATCCAAGGAAAGAAAGCTCACAGATATTCAGTAATCGAGAACTAAAAGAGGAAGATGTAAATGCATTTGTGTTTTTAATCACTCACGCATTAATTTTAGCTGAACCCTGAAAGAATTCCCTCTGGCTACACGCTAACACACTGACAAAGATGCAAAATCACTAAAGAAAATCTGACTGCTGTTTATCCGTGCAAAACCTGTTTGACTTGCTGGGGTGTTGTTGGTGGTTGCTAGGGTGTTCTAGGTAATTGCTAGGATGTTGCTAGGGTGTTTCTAGGTTGTTCTGGGTGGTTGCTAGAAAGTTGCTAGGGAGGTTATGGTGTTGCACACCAAAGTTAGGTACTTGTACTTAACTTTGGAAGCAGTACTAGTGATTCTTGACTTAGTAAACCTCTGTTGATGGAGCTTTTCAAAGCAGGAGAGCCCAGAGAAAAAACATGAATAACATCGTCTGATTATGGATAGGTGTGATAAGAATGGTGTGTAAGAATAGGTGTGTAAATACAGGCCTTTGACTCTGTAATGTGTGTGTGTGTGAGGGTTCAGGGTGCAGACAGACATCTTTCTGTGTGTCCTGAGAAAGATAATGAGCAGATACACAACACATCTGAATACAGCGTGTCATCATGGAGGCCACTGCATTGGCATTAGCATTAGCAGAGTCATCTAATACACCATCTGCTCAAACGGTCAGTTATCCTCATAAACAGAGACTCTTGCCAGTAGCTCATGTGACAAGCTCATCAACACAGAGGTAACCAGCGTTAAACTGCTGTAATGTTCTGCTGTTCAGACTAAACACATCAGCTTGGACCATCATGAGTTTTCAGGCAGCTGTATATTGGTTTAGGCTAATTTATGCTGGTTCTGTCTGGTTTGTGCAGATTTAGGTGGGCTTATACAGGTTTATGCTAGGTCCGGCTGGTTTATACTAGTTGGAGTGGATTTATGCTGGGTTTATGTGGGTTACTGGTGGACCAGCACTTGTTGACTATATAATTGGGGGCCTCTTTTCTATGAGAAGCTCCATCCCAAAATTATCCCCCTCCCACAAAATATATTAAAGCTCACAACAAGACAACAAGAGTAGTTTACAACAGGAGTAGTTTACCAGTAACCAATCGTATTGATTCTTATTTAGGGAGTGCCTCTCTGCCTGCCAATCAGAGGGCATTTCTATGAAGGGTGAGTTTTAGGAGGCCTGATGGGGATGCACAATATCGACTCACTTGTGTTTTTTATTGAGAAGGGTCTTTTGACTCACACAGCAGTTCTTTCCATCTGTCTTTCTCTTAAGCGCTGGTTCCTGGTCTCGCCTTATCTCGCTTGATCTATAGAACTTCTTTTCTATTAGTCTCTCATCTCTAGCTTCTCTTCTCCTGCGTTCACGTTATGTATGTTTCCTGTCACTCGAGTCCCTCAGCGCTCTCCATCTCCTCACATCTGTATCGAATCTCTCTGCTCAAATCTCTGGAGGCCATATCTTTCTCTTCCATTGACTGCTTCCTTTTAGCATCTCTCTCTCTCTCTCTCTCTCTCTCTCTCTCACTCTCTGTGTTTTATTGAACTGTTCAGCGGCTGGCGGGAAGCGTGCGCTCTCTGCTCGGCCGAGTCCACTAATATTCTTTAATGACTCTGCATCTGTCTCTGTCAACAGCCGTCTTCATGGACTGATAAGCGAGACTGTTTTTCTCTCTCAGACATGAACCAAAGAAAAACACCCCAAACGAATCTTTTCAGGGATGGAGGAATAAGACACAAGGTCACACTGAGCTCTTTTGCTGGTTTATCTGTGGTGTCTATGAGAGACACGTTGCTGTCAGTTTGCTGTCAGTTTAATTCTGCCTGTTGAACTCTGTAATATTATTAAAAAACATTATTATTATCATTTTTCGATACTGTATTAATATGATTAGTTTAACACTTATAATTCCTGATGACAACAAATGCTAATTATGGGTCATGATGACATGATCGTTGACATGTCCATTCATTCTTTTTTCTTCTGTCTGTCTGTCTCTCTTTCTTTCTCGCTTTCTTTCTGACCTCCGTTGTTCCTCTGACTGTCTGGATGTTGGATGTTTAGTGTTTGTTCTCAGATCAGATGGCTGGAGTTTTGTTATGGTATCTCTCTCAAACTCTCTCTCACACCATCTGTGTGTTTATACTGACACAGTCTCAGTTTGCTGTACTGGAATGACTTCACTTCACTAATGATCACACTCTGTGTGTGTGTGTGTGTGTGTTTACTCTTTCTCTCCTGCTATTGGAGAATATGTGAGTTTGTGTTGTGTGTGTTTATTTGAGAGCATCATTATGTACTTGTGTGTGTGTGATGTGTGACTGCCAATAGGAGCATATTGAATTGGATGGGCCTGTGCGCTTTGGTTCACTGGTGTGAGTGTGTTTGGCCCAGTTCATGTAGATCTCTTGGCCCGACCCGAAAGCAGCTCATCCACCTGCTGTTTCCTCTTCCTCCATACACACACACACACACACACACACACAGCAATACATACACA
>JAZGTI010004794.1:0-27132 GCA_036877585.1 Botia kubotai
TTTCAAGAATTATAATAAAGCAAATTGCGTTAAATGTGCCAAAAGCCTAAGAACGAAAATAACCTTGAACTGTCATGACAGGCGTTTAAAGGTGTGAACATTACGTGTCATGCAACACTTCCTGTTTAATGCACCGAGAAACTCACAATCACAATGAACTTTATATGCGCGCACACACACGCGCACACGCGTGAGTTTTGCTGTGGTTTCCAGGCGCTCTCAGTGCGCACATACATAACACCAGAACACATGAGGCAAAATTAAATAAACACTTAAATATAGAGATAGTGAAAGCAGAAGCCTTATGTACATACGTAAATAAAGTACACGGCTGTATACATTTACAGTAAATATACATAAGGTAGCTACTACAGGTATTATAAGCATCTTCAATAGGTTTTTTTGTTCATTTTTAAGTTTTTTTAAACGTACAACTATATCAATAGATAAAAGTTTCGAAATAAATGGCCGTGTACAAGAATACTGTGGCATGTTAACAGATTAAACAGCTGTTAACAGATAAACAGAGCTGTTTCTCTGTTGACATGCCACAGTATTCTTGTACACACTTGTCTGCCAGTGTGTGCCGATGAGGAAGTGGCACAGCAGTCACATATTGTTAAAATTGCTCTGATGTGCTAAACACACATAGACACAAAACACAAAATCGGAGGTTTTCGGTGTCGATGAAGTGGTTTGGATGTGAACCCCCACTTTGCCTCACCTCACCTTCAGTCACCTGTATTTTCTGCCCTTTTAACCGTGACACGATGAGGAGATAAATTACTGAAGGATCTAGTTGTAGGTTCATACAACGTAAAGATCTTCACGTGGCTGAGGGTCATTGAATGGAGAAGATGGATGTTATCTGCCCTCTGGTGGCTAAGAAGAGGAATAGCAGCTCATCTGACCTTGTAGAGCAGCGACATCTAGCGTTAGTTCAGTCGAAACAACAGAGTGCAGAAACCAAGGCGAGGCTCAAGCTGGTTTTTTACAATGGACGGGTGTCAAAAAAGATCTATATTGCAGTAATTATACGTTTGCATCAAAGGTCCAGTTGCAACAGTGCTGTGATATGCTATGATAGTTCTGACATCTACATTTGTAATTTTGTTCTTTGTGAATTATATCCTGCAACCATAATTTCTTATACAGGGTAAACAAAACAACACAATAAAAACACATTAATACCAATGAGTATATAATAAAGTTAGCTCGGCTGGTTTAGGGCTTTTTCAGCAGGTTAAATAATACTGAAAAGCAATTAAATAGACTAGCATACGTGCATTTTAAATACCGATATGTTGGGGATTTTTTTAAAGATAATATAGATCTTATATATAGGTGATTTTATAATATAGATAGTATTTCATATTTCAGAAACATCAGTGTCAATGAATAGCAGGTTCCCATTGCTAAAATTTTACCCCACACAGTTTGACTAATTTCTTTGATAACAACAATACAGTTAAACATATTTTTCAAGACTTTTAAGGTATGCGCCATTTATATAATTAACATTCAAATATTAACATATGAACAAATATTAAATATTAGTAGCACCAATCTCTTCTATAAATGTGAAACTGGAAAACAAATAATAGATTACAAAAACGTACATTTCCCTGTATAGAGACAGTTACTGTAAACAATACAACAGTAACAAAAACATTATAAAAGCTTTATTAATGTCACTCTTTGGAATGTCATTGAGAAAATCAGAAATCTGATTGGTTAGTTTTTTTAATAACGACGATGATGCGGACGGCTGATTGGTTAAAGTAGTTTGGGACATAGTCTTCTCAGTTTCTTTTGGTCTATTTATCACAGAACTGTGAATACGAAACAGCCACCAGACAGACAGGACTTCATGACATCTAAAACTTCAACAGGTGAAATTAAGTCTGTGATGGAGAGGCAGAAGAGAATCGTTTTAAAGTTCCTCAGGACAGAAAAACATCCCAGAAACAGATACATTGAAGAAAAATACCATTTCATTTTAAACAGCATTGCAAAAGTGAGCTATTACACCGACAGCTGGATTCCTCTTACAATTTTAAGTCGTTAACATTTTTATTACGGTCTAAATTCTTCATTAAATATAATTCTCAGTGCAAAATGACATAAACCGGTTCTGTTCGGTGGGAGACAGCTGTTCAGCGTCTGAAACGCAACTACATTTGTGCTGTGTGTGAAATGGACCAAGGTGCCATTTTTCAGTGTGTATCATCTCATTCTTTCTGGATTGCTGCCAGTGCTGAAGAGCACGAATCCGTTTGTGGCTTTCTGATGCTCATTTCAGTGAAGATGGTCCACTGACGTTAGTTCTCGTTCTCTCTCCATGTGGCGCTTTATATGTTTTGACTCCATTTGTCTTCCCAGTGTAAACGTCTCCCCCAGACGTCTCCCCCAGACGGCTCCTGATCAGGAGGGGTCCTGCTGGCTCCTGACACTCTACAAAAGATCCACAGGGATCGTGTTGTCCTTTCATAACAGAGATTTAGGAGGCAAAACAAAGAATTACATGATATCTGGTACAAAGAAAGTCCACCTGCCAGCTGACAGAGACTGTTTCATCCTGTGAGGTTTAATCTCACTCGAGCTAACTTAACTTGATCCAGAGTTTAGGAACACGTGTGTAATTCCTGTTCAAGATGCTTGAATCACGCAGCATCTTCACACACACTTTTTTGTCATTGTTTGTGACCAGCTGTTTCCAGGTGATTTTAATAGATGCATGAAATCAGTTTCCAGGTTCCTCACGTGACTTACGGACATGTTTCACCAGCGCTCAACTACTTCGTCTTAAATTTAAACAGCACATCTGTTGTTTTATCATGTACAACTAAATGCATTTACATGAAAAGTCCCGCCTGTTGAAACACTGACCATGAGACGCGTGTGTCCGGTGTGTGTGAGAGAGAGAGAGAGAGAGAGAGGTTTGTGCTCAAGAGCCAATGACTGTCTGCCCGTATGTAAAAGGCAACAAAAACACATTAAAAGGCACCATCGGAATGAAGTGTGAGTTTAACAAACTTAAACAAACATACGTTTCAAAACACTCAAACAAACAGGAGCACAACAGCACTGAGAATCCAGTTGTGTACAGCTGTGCCTCACCATCAAAGGGGCGCGTAGAAAACAGATTTCAACTGTGTGAGAAGATACATATTTTTGTCTTGGTCTCATCACCAGCAACAAATATACCAACAAACAAACAAGCGGACAATCGTGTGGCTGTACAATCTATACACATCGCCCCCTAGAGGGCAGTCTCTCTCCCTGCACATCCTGAGAAAAATGCGCTCAAGTCTGCAATGACGTTGCTAAAACGTTCCTCCGACATTATCAAGCAGTTTCTCCTGCATTTGTCCAGCATCTCTCACGCCTCTGTGTAAGACTTCTGTGTGCTGAGTTTCTCCTTCTTTAGTTTCACTCCGTCCACCAGCTCAAAGTTGTAGTTCTCGAGCGCTGAAAGGTTGCGGTTGGCGGTGTGCGCACACGCGCAGTAGAACAGCACCCCGCACACGGCGCCCAGCAGCACCCCCACTGCACTCATCACAATGATGGTGATCAGGATGGGGTCCAAAGTCTTCAGCATAGAGCCACGACCAAAACTCCACAGACTGTCGTCCGTCCCCTCACAGTTCACTACCAAAATAGAGAGAGATCATAATATTACATAATTAACCATATTTACCTTCAGCTGTGATCCATTACTTCAACAATATTATATACCATTATATATGTATTTTATATATCATGTGTTTATATATCATTGTATTTTATATATCATGTCTGGCAGTGGAACGGTTGCGGGTTCGATTCCCAATAAGGAGCGCACATACTGATTAAATATATACATGGAATGAGCTGTAAGTCACTCTGGATAACAGTGCCGGCCACATGCATGAATGTAGTTTCTGTAGCACCAACATGTTACGTCCATTGCACACGGCTGCAAATGTTAGTATAGGAACAGATATGCAAAAATATATTTTATCACAAGAATAAAAAGATGCAGAAGTATTGCACTAATATCACCCTGTGAGCAACATGTAATCAAGGAAATTCAGTATTACTTCTGCCTACGCTTGAGTAACATTATAAACATCGACCATTAAGCATAAAATGTGTGTACGATTGTACGAGATTTTGTATAAAACTATATCGCATGTTTAGGCTTTATTGAGTTACATAAAGAACACGGTACAGTCAAACAGTCATTCTTGTAAAATGAACATAGACAGGGTGATCAGAACCCTGATGGCAACTGAACCTGCAGTTATCAAGTTTAGTGGTGATTATGTAAGAGATTATGTACAGTCAGCTGGTCTTTATGACCTATATATTTCAGATAATGATCGGCTAACTGTACATTAACCTGCCTAAGCTGCGATGGTTATTGAGGAATATCAGATGGTGTAATTAACCAATCAGAATTAAGTGTACCAGAGAGACGTGTGATAAATCAAGTCAAGTCAAGTCAACTTTATTTATATAGCGCTTTTTACAAAATGTCATTGTTACAAAGCAGCTTTACATGTATGATATATTAGGTATATTAGGTGTAATTAACCAATCAGAATCAAGTGTACCAGAGAGACGTGTGATAAATCATCATATCTGACTACAGAGTGCTGCGACTGATCAATCAAGTGTGTCATTCACAGGGTGTAATAATGATGAGCTCTATATTACAGCAATACAGTAACGTGTTTCTAATAAAACATGTCTTACCAATCTCATCTTCATGAAGTTTTGAATCCACAGGGTCTGAAACACACACACACACACACACACACACAATCAGGAGTGGGGACATGAGCTCTATACACTGCAGCAGGATTTCAGATGTAAACATCCCTTCTTACACCTCCAGAAACGTAAATAAACCTTTTAAGATACTTATGAGTTCTGAGGTGATATGCTTCTGTTGTCAGTGAAATTGGAAAGATGATACACAAAAATATACACCACAGTGTTCCTGTAGCTCAGCTGACTGAGCATGTGTGAGTGTTAATCCTGTACTGGCTAACTGTACGGTACTTAACCAATCAGAATCAAGCATTCCAGGCGGTGTGTAATTAGAGTTTATGTCACTGGCAATTAATGAAGTTTATGTTACCACATTACTGTAGCACGTTACTAATGAAACATGATTCTTACCGATCTCGTCCTCGTTAACTTTCTGCTCTTCTGGATCTGAAACACACACACACACAGACACAGACACACACACAGACACACACACACACACACACACACAGACACACACACAGTCACCATCGCAGTCAAATAAAGTCAGATTATTATTTAGAATGTGAAGGAATGAAGGGATGCAGTCGTTTGCTGATGAGGGAAACATTGGACAGTTCTATTGGCTGGTGAAAAAATCTGCTATTACAAGAAGCACATTGAAAACAATGAGGCGGACCAAACAGAGAGGCGAGGAGCCATTATTTTAACATACCCCGACACTCCTCTGGGTCCACTTCATCCAGTATCTTTATATCATCCAAGGAAATATAACCAGATTCTGTATAATCCAACTGAGCCTCAATAATCACCTGTAAACACACACATACACACACACAGAAAGAGAGTTAATGTCATGTTTAAATCCCAGTAAACAATATCGTTTGGATCAGAAAGTGTTGAAGTGGATCAGAACCTGATAAGGTCTGTCAGCACTGGGGATCAAAACTCTTCCTTCCCTCCATCTGCTTTTCACCGGTCCGTTTACAGACCGGATCAGACGCTCAATGTCTTCTCTCTCTCCCTCTTCATCTTCTCGCTCGGTTCTCTGTTTGATGTTCAGCGTTCCTGTGTGTTGCTCACTGAAGTGGTACCAGAAAGACACGCACAGGTCTGAATCTGGTGCTGTGACTGGTAAACTGGCCAGTCTGGCCACCCATCTCTTTCTCTCGAACTCTTCTTCTGGTTCTTCTTCTGGTTCTTCTTCTGGTTCTCTCATTGTGCTCTTCTCATCCTTCTCTGTGTGTGTGTTTGTGTTAAGAGCTGCATAAACGAAGTTGTGGGGCTTTCCTGAAACAGAAAAGAGGCGGAGTCAGGATATGCAAAATGATTGACAGGCAGAGGAGACTTCTGACTGATCGAGCTGCTTCTCACCTGTGTGGTCCAGATTAGGCAGTTTGCGGTCAGAATTCTTGCTGTTGTTGTTTAAGTGCCAATCAGCTCCTTCTCCACCATCATGACTCCACCCACAGTAGGAGGGGTTTTCAGCCCAGCCGAAGTCACAGGCAAACCAGATGTATGCTGAGCAGGAACAAGAAATAACGATGAGCTCTATAGATCTATAGTCATTTATTTCAACTGCACTCAGATGAATCCAGTTGCTGGAGTTGGAGGCTGAACATGCTCGTTGTTTATAAGACTGATGGTAGCTTAGTGGGTAAAGCTTTTTCCCTGTGTTTCCTCACTTTCTGTGTTTTCTCTGTGTTTCCTCACTCTCTGTGTTTCCTCACTCTCTGTGTTTTCTCTGTGTTTCCTCACTCTCTGTGTTTTCTCTGTGTTTCCTCACTCTCTGTGTTTTCTCTGTTTCCTCACTCTCTGTGTTTCCTCACTCTCTGTGTTTTCTCACTCTCTGTGTTTTCCCTGTGTTTCCTCACTCTCTGTGTTTTCTCTGTGTTTCCTCACTCCCTGTGTTTTCTCTGTGTTTCCTCACTCTCTGTGTTTTCTCTGTGTTTCCTCACTCTCTGGTGCATGTTGACAACATCAGTGTTTTTTGTTGTTGAAGGACTCTGTGTTTTGGTTTACAGTTAAAATGGTTTTATCCTCTAATTCTTTTTCACAACACTTGGTGGCAGTAGAGATTTTTCATGCGCTTGCCTTATATGGAAACCCTCAAGAAGCAGGAGTATTTTAACATGTATTTCATTTTGCACTATTGATATTCTTTTACATCATCTTCGTTTTGATTGTTAATATTATAGTGTGGATAGTTTCTCACCTGGTACTGACTCCTCCAGAAATGTCTCAGCCACTATAATTTCGGATGAAAAAATACAGTTGTGTTAGGTCAAAAAAGTCAAGCATTTTGTTACTTGTTTCTTGTATGTTTGTTTATACGTTTCCTGTTAAGACTTTGACTGTGTTGTGCGTTTGTAAACATGTTTGTGTAATCTGATATGTCATACATCTGTGTGTGTGTGTAACCTATGGGTCGTGGCATGCTGCTGCAGATGGTGTCTATTTCACAGTGTGTGTGTTTGTGTGTTTGTAACCTTTTGGTCAAATTCTGTCTCTGTTTTGCTGTGTGAATGTTTGTGTCTGTCTGTGGGGATCTAAAATCACCTACATTATGGAGACCACCCAACAGCCCAGCCTGTTTAATAAAGGCACTAATTAGTAACTTAATTAAAATCTAAAAATGCTTGGAGTCTTCTGCAAGGGACACATTTAAGTATATTCTGCCGTTCAGCTGCTTGCTCTGGCAAAACTCAAAGCCATAAAGAGCCTCAATACACTGACCCAGGAAAAAAATCCCTGTTGCTAGGGTGTTCAGGGTGGTTGCTAGGGCATTACTATGTGGTTGCTAGACAGTTGCTAGGGTGTCCTGGGTATTAGCTAGACAGTTGCTAGGGTGTTGTTTAGGGTTTTCTGGGTGGGCTATGCAAGCACCGCTAATAAGCCAATTACAAACACAATGAAAGCCTAAATTCCTTGTTATGACATAAAGATGTGATTGAGTTTGTGTGTGTAACCTGTTGGGTCGTAGTCTGTGTCTGTTTCACCGTGGCAACCGCCGTTATCGTCACAGTTCTCCACTGTTGTTGGAACGATGGCAGTTGTTGGAGTATTCGATGAGACACTCGTGACTGTAGCTGCCGTGGTTTCAACAGTGGGTGTGAAGGGAAGAGCTGTCGTGGGCTCTGAAGAGAGACACATGACAACGGGTAAGAAAACAGTGTAAGAAAAGAAAACTCAGAGAAGAAGTAAATGTTAAAAGTTTTGTGTTTTATGCATCATTTTCAAAAACCACTTTTTCTGAGCTCTGTGATTGGCTGGTTTGGCTGTCACTCACCATGCAGGTCACATCCCAGAACCTCCAGTCTTAACCCCATGCCTTCCGGAGAGCCACGTTCAGGGTAGACACGCAGGAAACGCATCATCACTGGTTCAAATGTGCGCACTTCCGGGGTGTCGTGGTTCAGATTACCCATAAACACCTACAGAGCAGTTAAAGTGAGACATTTAAAACAGCACTGCCTTCATTTCCATATACAGAATGTTACAGTTATTCTATTTATTTGTACTATATGTATATTATATGTATATTATACTGCCACAGGTGTAATATTATTAACAATTATACGATGATGTAATAGATGGGTGTGGCCTCGGCTCCACCCACTTTGACTCACCTTCACTTTGTTGCTGTTCTCCTCTTGTATGTAGGTCCAGTCAGCTCCGTTGGTGCTATGTGTAACTCTGAAGCGCTTGATAAAAATATTAACGTCTCTGTATTTCCCGCCCTGCACGATGAGGCCCGTTACCATTCGCTGGGCTCCCAGGTCCAGCTCCAGTGATTGGTTCTTACTGAGAACCTGCGGGTTGGCAACCACCCAGCCCGTACGCCCGGTCAGCAGCCGGGCCTGTTCAGGCAGCCAGCCCCTCTCTGCTGCTGGCCACACTGAGATCTGAGTGTCAGAAATCTGACCTGAAACCATCCCCAGCATACTGGAACATGGGGCATCTGAGAGAGAGAGAGAGAGAGAGAGAGAGAGAGAGAGAGAACTAGTTATCTTTATAGAAGAATAATATAATGCACTAATACTCTGAGCCACAGGAAACAGACATATACTCCTACTTCCTGTCTGAGTGTCACACACACACAGAGCTCAGGCCTTTTCATGTCCTTATTAGGTGTGAAGGAATAATTTACTCTGTGTGTGTGTTGGTGGTGATCACACACACACACACACACACACACACACTCACTACAAGCTCACTAAAGCTTTTTTTACTAATAAGGACCTAAATGTCATCAAACTGGCACACACAGAGTACATGGGAGAGAATAAAGAATGACTCAGAGCTGTAAACCACAGAACAGCAGTTGGGATTTTACTGTGATGTCATGGTTAGACATCCTCCTGTGTGTGTGTGTGTGTGTGTGTGTGTGTGTGTGTGTGAGATGGTATACCTGATATTTTACAGCCGTACACTTCGAAGCGCATGCAGATGCCCTGCTCCCAGGTCAAAGGTCGTATCCGTATATAACGGGTGAGGGTGGGTTTGGGCAGCAGGGCGCGCACCTCATCGGTGGGATTTTGATTTCCTTGGAACACCTGAGAGAGAGAGAGAGAGAGAGAGAGAGAGGAAGCACACACATCACACACACATGTATCACACTTTCTACAAACTATTTTCCTCTCCCCCCATTTTTCACCTCCATACAACAAAGACAGGGAAAGACAGGAAACACTCACCATATGTTTGGTTTTGTCTTTGAGTGTAATCCAGTCCTCTGCGTTTGAACTCACACTTATTTTGTATGTTTGGACATAATACGCTTTCTTAGTTTCCTTTGATATGGCGCCTTGTGTTCCAATGGCTGTCACATACCGCAGGAACCCCAAATCCACCTGAGAGAGAGACAGAGTCAGACGGAACTCTTATAGTGCACTCTTAAAAGAACTGTTCCTAAATAGTTCCTCACAGTGATGCTATAGAAGAACCATTTTTGGTTCTTTTTTTGGTGGAACCATTCAGTCAAGGTAGGAACCATTCCTTTCTTACCTTTTCATAGTCTAAAGAACCTTTCCAAGGAACAGAAGGTTCTTCAGATGTTAAAGGTTCTTTTTGGAACCATACGGCCAAAAATGATTCTTCTACGACATCTTGAAACACCTTTTTGTTTGTGTTATATGTATATATATGTATATATATATATATATATATATCATTCACTGTTCACTACAAAGTAAACACCAGCCAGTTCACTACATGAGGAAATACTGTGTGTGACGTCACATCAATATCGCATCCTAAATGACTTTCAAATCAGATTTGACCGCTGCTTTGGATCAGGGTTCAAATCTGATTTCATGCTATTTTTTCCACACCGCAAACAACTAAACGGATGTGAGCCAGATATCAGATTCATGTGATACAGAGTCTGTAGCTGATTTCCATTCAGTTCACAGTTAAAGTGATCATAGGAACACAAACGCCAGCGTGTCTGCTCACAGATCCAGAAACGTTGACACATCATGACAAATCGTGTTGTAGACTGAAACAAGCGCTGCATTACATCAAGAATGTAACTTTCTCTCTCTCTCTCTCTCTCTCTCTCTGTCTCTGTCTCAAGTGTTTGCGTGACTCTTGAGATAAATTAAACCCAACTGACGCAACAGGCGTGTGCATAAATAGCCTATTGAGAGAGTTTGGCGCAACGCAAGCATTCCTGGCACAACACAACCCCCTTCCACTGGTTTCCACCCAAGAATCACTGAGCAGATTGCAGTGAGAAATACCATCTCTCGCTCTCTCTCTCTCTCTCTCTTTGTCTGTCTGTCTCTGAACAGGAAGGTATTGTCAGGGCTAATAGCTTTTCAATATTGTGCTGTATCAGAAGCAGCTAATCTGCCAACTGGAGCGGGCCACCGTTAACAAGCTCAACAAGTGTTAATGACCTTTAACAGAGGAACAATAGCGGGCCAGAAGTAAGAGTCTCTTAAATGCCAGTATCACACTGGCCCAAAGACAAACAGACGTTTCTTCAGACAGTTAGAAAAACAGGATATTAGTGGGTGCGAGAGGAGGAAAGAGTAAGCAAGCAAGCAAGCAGGAAAAGGAAGAAGAATAAGAAAAGAGGAAGACAACACTCAGCTGACCCCCATACTGCTGTTTCCCCGGCTGGAGCCCAAGACAAAACAGAGTGAGTCAAAAATGCCCCAGGATGAGGATCACTGGTTCAAAGACAGGAATGTGAAGGGTTTGGACAGGACAGACAGATGGTTTGTGGGAAGAGAGAGAGAGGCCATCCCTGACAGAGGCTGTGACATCATTTGCTAGTTTTAATGCTTCTTTTCATCTTTAGCATGACAGTTGCGAACCAGTGCAGACATCAGCTGTGTGCCACACCATCACCAATTCACCCGCTGTACCAAAGGAACAGTTCACCTCAAAATGTTACATCCATTTTTGTTTGGCGGACCACAGAAGGAATGAATATGTGGGCAGCTTTACTCAACAACAAACGTGTAAGGAGAGCAGAGGCTGCCCTCTAAATCTTCTAAAGTCCCACTGATCCACAATTTACATTATTTACATAATTTACGTAAATATTGTGTGTGTGTGTTTTAAGCGATACAAGCATGAGTAAGTGGCGACAGAATTTTCATTTTTGGTGAACTGTCACTTTAAATGTTGGGGAATTTCCGTGATTCTTCAACTGATGAAGCCAGTTGGGCGACGGGCAAAACCTCTTCGACGAACGAAAAACAGATGCAGATACGCCAAAATAAACTTTCAGACATTCTATATAAAAAATTATATTCGTAAAATCTGACATGCCAATGGTACACCAAAAGTCTCTTAAATGTTATAGGAATATATATATATATATATATAATAATATGTGCGTCAATAATTACAAATACATACTGACTAAAAATACTTGTAACTACTAGTTAACCCTCTTGTTCATACATAGAGGAATGACCTCTTTCTCTGTGTGTGTGTGTGTCAGGATGAAATGTGTTCTCCAGATGTGTGTGTGTGTGTGTGTGTTTTCAGAATGCTGGCACAGTGTCAGCCATATTCACAGTTCCTACATAAATGTCCTCATTCAGACAGGAAACCCTTTCCTGTTTCACTGCTGTGAGAATGACTATGTCAGTCAAACCAGTCTAGAAACAAACACCCACCCAGCTAACAATTTCACCTTGTAACAACGTTTCCCTAATGTTTCCATTAAGTAACAAAAACATTAAAAATGTTATTTTGAATGTTCTAGGAACGTTCAAAACGTCCAATCTTTTAGATGTTGTATTAATGTTATTGCTTGACTATAAGGATGTTTTTCAAACATTATAATTAATTCTGATTAATTAAACAGATTAATTGTGTAATGTTTATAAAACTTTCCACTAACAACTTAAGAATATCTTTTGCATAGATGAGAGAACTTTTAGAGAGCGTTAGCCAATTTTCTGGCAATGTTCCCTGTTAGCTGGGCAAGCCTTTTCTCCAGTGTATGTGTGTCTGTGTGTGTCCAGAGAACCAGAGTGTTACAGCAAATTGTTTAACCCTTGCTTGTTTTAAATGTATAAATACTGCGCAAAGAAAAAATAAGCATAGATTCTAGAACAGTTTATGTCCATGTATGTGAGGATCAAGAACCTGCCTTAAAATAAAGCCTTTTGTGTGTGTGTGTGTGTGTGTGTGAGAGCGAGGTTCTGCCTGCGTTGTGGAGAGCAAATGTCCCCACAAGGACAGTAAAACTTGAAATCACCTTTGTGGGGAGCAACTAAATGATCCTCATGAAGCCAATAAACAGCTTAATAAACATACAAAATAATGATTTAATTAAAATCTAGGCCGCTGGAAGCATTAAGGGACAGAAAATCTCATTAGCTCAGTATGAAAACAATAGTATGTATGTAAAGTCCTCGTAATGAGACAAACAATCGTGTGTGTGTGTGTGTACCTGTATCCACTCCCTAACAGAGTCCTCTGATGGCGTCCAACCGTTGTCAGGGTAACGCAGTCTGGAGCGCAGTGGAGACCAGCTGGGATTATACTGTGATGATGCTGTGATTCTGTCGTCTGTGATCTCACCACTTTCCATCCCTAAAGGAGACATGCACTCACCTACACACACACACACGCACACACACAATAAGTGTATTGTGAATACTGTCATCATTTCAAAAATATTTATTTTTTTAATTAACATTTAATTTAATTAATAATTAATTTGTTTATTTCTTTATGGCCATAGATCAGTTGTCTATATGTTTTTTTACTAGACCAAATTCTAAATGTGTGGAAAGATAAATATAAGTTTGTGTGTGTGTGCAGATCTGCTCTGTTCTCTCAACAGGAAGTTAAGAGTCTTTCATGTTTGGCCACAGATGACCCATAAAGTGACCAGCTGCCCCATGTGACACTGGAATAAAGATGAATTATAAGCCAACAGCCTCACTGCACTTTATCACACATCTGCACACACACACACACACACACACACGCGCGCAGTGAGTTGTGTGTGTGTGTTTGTGTGTGTTGAGTTTGGTTCAGGTCTCTGAGGATCTTGAGTTTTTGTTCAGTGCCATCAAACACATTATTGCCACATTATTGCTAACAGTCTCAGTTAGTGTCTCTCAGAAAACTTGATGGATGAGTTTAATAAAGGTGCCAGACAAACCGAGCTGAGACGGCAGAAGTATCCACAGAGTTCACACTCGTTATCATCTTTGCTGTTCTATTTATTAAACGCTTTGCTACAAAAATAAAACATTCTCTTGATAATTTCCCAGTTCACCCAGACTATTTAAAAATAGAGCAGCCTGCACAAAAAACTCTTCATGGTTTAATCATCAACACGTTAACATGGGCACCCACATTTACACATCAATGAACGTCTTATATCGGAGCCGACAGCAAATCCACACTGTGCTAGCTTTGTTATTTCACAGCTGAAAATTGCACCGCCAATTTAAAAGGGTGCAATGATATGAAAAATGTAATGTTACGATTGTAATACTAACTTGTGACTGATGCAAGTGGAGAAACCCGGACAGACATCAAACATGTACAGTCATAAAAACACACAACCCACAGTGGCTGTATGGTCCCCTTAAAAAATCTTTAACGTACTCTAAAACATAAAGATACAAACTAAGCGTAGTTCTTCTATGGCATTGCTCTAAATGACCTTTGTTTTGAAGAGTGCAGATATGAGACGGCGCGTTCAATGAAATGACTCAGGCTGAGACTAACCGCGGAGCTGCTGGGGCGACTCGGAGCTGCTTCGGATGCTGTAATTGGCTGAAAAGCCTTCCTTGGTGATGGCGTTATCTGTATGGATGCTGAGAGAGAGAATGCCAGTGTAGGAGATCACTCGCCCTGGCTGCCTAGAGCCACAGTATCGACCAATATGAGGCCCGACTGACAGACAGAGAGAGAGAGAGAGAGAGACTGAAATGCATTCAAAATATTATATATATTCCATTAATTGGCACAAAACTTGCAGAATAATCCTATAAATAATTATGATACAATAATACTTAACAATACATTATGATATAATTATGAATACGTGCTACAAAGACTTTCCAGCAGCTCTGTAACTATACAAACAGACAGACTACAAACATACAATATTGTCCCTTTAACACACTCCATATTTTGTTTCTTTACCTGTTGGATATCCGTCCCAAATCTCCAGATAGTCAAACCTGCAGACGGCCCCAGCAGGAGCGGTCGTGTCGGGTTCCATATCAAAGCTCTGGAAGTCCAGCACGATCTCAGCCATCTTGGGCGCGAAGATGATGAAGGTGCACTCGAGGTTGTTTGGGTATTTATCAGGAAAACCAGGAGTCTGGATGACACCATGAGGTGCTGTGAAGTTTCTGGAGCATTCAGTACCTGCTCGAAAAATACAAGTACAATATAAAGTTGTGCGATGGTTTGTAATGATGTAAAGCATTAGACATTAAAGCTGAAGTCTGTAAGTTTCGCCTCCATCATCATCTCTGTTTGCGAGTTATTTGTTGAGTTATTTTAACACAGATGACACCCGTTTCACAGACACCTGACTAATCCTTAATCTGTGCGACTTAAAACACAGAATCTTCTACTGTTCACCCTGTCATCAGAACTATTTTCACTTGTAAAAGTTTTGTAGCTTTGTAGTCTTGGCTTGTTGGTTCTTAGGGCAAAATGTTAAATGCTCTCTCTCTCTCTCTCTCTCCATGTGTAAGTTGCTTTGGATAAAAGCATCTGCCAAATGAATTAATGTTAATGTACATTTAAATTCCAGAGAACTGCTGTAAGACCAGTTAAAAATGCTCCATCATTCTAGTTTCCACACATGTGCATTAGTAGTCAGAGCTTCTGTTTTCTGTTTAAAGACGTGACGTTATGTGTCGGTCATTTCCCGAGACATCAGACCCGACCGCTCAAATTATAAATCATTATTATCAGTTTATTATTGAGAATTGGGGTAAGTGGAGCGTTTTAAACACAGATCTGCCACTTGCTCAATAACTGAGTTTTGTTCTTTCTATCCATGAGAAGTTCAGCATTGCAGCTGTAAGCAGCATCATCACAGGATTTGTCTGCGTCTGTGTTTTACCTGTGCGGTGTATTTCATAACGGATGCTGAATCCAGCCCCTGTGCTTTCATAGTCGGAGGTGAATTTGATGAGCAGAGCGTTTCCGCTGGAGATGATTGGAGACGGAGCGATCTTGCCGCAGAACCTCCCAGGAGACACAGCAAACTCATCCGCACCATCAAACACCTGAACAAAATCATACCTGCACACACAGAAAAACACGCCTTCAAATTTGCTTATGTGTTCATTTCAAATCCTGTTACCAGTACAGAGTTATAAAAGTGTTCCTGTAGCTCAACTGGTAGCGTACTGGCTCGGCAGCGCAGAAGGTCGTGGGCTCGATTCACACACTGAGAGGAAACACATACTGCATACTGATTCAATTTATACCATAAATGCTCTGTATGTCGCATTATATACACTGAAACTGAAACCCCATCGGTTTGTACAAAACCAAACGAAACCTGAGACGTTTCCCGCTGACCTGACGCTGGTTTTACACACAGGACACCCTCTGAGTACAGTCATGCCCTTGTGCTCTGCTGTAACCGAAGACACTGACGGTCAGTGTGACCTCTGACCTCTCACCACGACATGACCCCCTGTGGGAGCAGAAGAGCGTTTCCTGCCGTTCTGACAGAACGTTCCGGCCCGCTTGACTCGAACGACACTCTGTTGATTCATACGTTAGTTATTGGATCACAAACAATACACGTTCTTCTGGAACAGATACGTTTATGTATGCGGCAGACATTCGAATCCCTCGAACCCATGACTGCCGTTGCCAGCGCTCTACCAGTTAAGCTGCAGTAAGACGAATTCATTATTCAAACGTTTTTACAGAAATCAATATTCATCCAAACGCGAGTTGAAGAATTCTGGATAAACAGAAGAAAATCTGTATTTGTGATCTTATAATGTAATCAACGGAAAAGAATCATTGAGGTCTTGGGTTGGGAACAGAGATTTCTGTTTTTGATAGAAAGGATCTAAAGTGCTGTTATCTGATAACAGAGAGAGATCGTGCTGACAACACATTGCACAGAACACTTTAAACAGAAGCGGAAACTCAGAAACACGATGTCTGTGAATCAAAAAATCCTCTTTCGAGTAACACACACACACACAGACACACACACACAGACACACACACACACAGGAGGAGGATGTGAAGGGTGCTGATATCATGACTTATTGAGAGCAGAATGAAGGAACAATGAAGCGTTCAGGAGAGAAATGTTCGGTTCTCTATATTTCACGTGCTCCAGGCACGACACATATCGGCTAACATGGAACTTTGGCTAATGTTCTCTACAAGTTATACCAAAATATCATGAAATGTATACATGAAATGTGAACATTCCTAGAACATTTAAAATAACATTTTTGTTTCCTAATGGAAACGTTAGGGCAACAATCTTACAACGTAACATTGTTAGCTGGGTGCTGTATGTGTCTGCAGGAGAGAGAAAAAGTGTGTGTGTGTGTGTGTGTGTGTGTGTGAAACAGATGCATTGAGTAATAATACTCTTGCATTTGGCAGCTGATTTTATCCAAGACGACATGCAGTGATTTTAAAATCATACCGTGTAAATTTGATCAATTCATGTGTTCTCTGGGAACTGAGCCAATAACCTTCTCTTAACACGCAGCTCACTCTTCCAGTTGTGTTACACAAATAACAATAAAAATAAATCCCCATTTAGACAACAGGAGCTGCCATAATGCTACAGTGTTGTGTATGGTTGCCAGGGCGATGTCCCGAGTGGTTGCTAGGATTTTCTGGGTAGTTGGTTGCTTACTCATCCACGTCTATGATATCCTGTTTCCCAGATACAGCATGGCTTGCATCCCTCTGTTAATGTGAGTCTATGGGACGATCTGGTCATTTATCATACAGTGAGCAAAAAAACGCAAGTCTGCTTGTTTAGAAAAGTAACAGCGCGCAGCAGCAATAAGACGCATGATCTGATTCATTTGTAGCTGCAGCACAAACTTTCAAACAGGGTTTGTTGAAATCCTTGTGCTAGCAGACACCACTGATCATATGTGTGAGAGAGAGAGTGTTTTTGGGAGGGATGTTAAGAAGGCGGAGAGAGAGAGAGAGAGAGAGACATTAATGATTAATATGTGCGGCATTTCTAAAGCATTCCCACACAACAAAACCATTAATGACAAGCATTACTTTTGCTTCCTAAGTGTGTGTGTGTGTGTGTAGGGGGTTCGGGATGAATCAATCCTCATAAATGTTGCAGGGAATTACTTCTGATTTCTTTTCTGAGATCATAAAACTGAACTATAAACTATAGAAAATGTGAATGTGTGTGTGTACAAGTTTGACTGTCAAGGCTAAATTTATTTAAAAAATCTTCTCGTAAATACAGTAAACATGTTTAAATAAAACAAACAAACCAAATGACTTGTGAGGACATCTGAAGTGTTACTTGAAAGCTCATAAATCTGCCGCATCAAATTTAGCTATCAACTGCTTTGTTAGAGTTATTGTAAATATTATTAGCGTCGCATGAAAACCGCTGCATTTATGAGAGCTTCTCTGTTATAGCTTCTCTGTGTGTGTGTGTGTGTGTGTGTGTGTGTGCATGCGTGTGTGTGTGTGCGTCGTGCCACAGAAACATGTGTGTCTGATTTCACACTAATTACATTACTGTCTGGGGCCAGAGGCAATTGCCGCCCCAAACTCCTCTCTCTGACGACCCCTCAGATAAGACAAGAATGCACTGCACACACACACACACACACACACACACAGTGATTACTTCTGAGACACTAGATAACATGAGTTGTTTGCTCATGTAAACAATGTGTGTCAGTCAAGTTAAAATAAACTGAAAGTAAAATGATAACAGCATTCCCAACACTTCCAAACCACAACATAACAGCACGGTTTCATTCTCCTCGCACCAGCACCGAATGCCTTCTGTCTGTTTTTCTTAAATAACAATTAAGTCATTCACAATTATTGTGCCGCTTTTTTTGTCCAAAGGAAACCTGTGGTGCTTTATCAATCAGAGGTACGCTGCATGTCAATGTCCTGCGGTTTATTTCGGAAATACCATAATTACAACTCAGAAACTGTACTCGGAGCTGTTCTCTGAGCACGTCCTTGACTCCGAAATAATTGTTTCTATGGCAACGCTCATAATGCCAGAATTGATCTGTGTGCAGCTTTGCTGTTGATGACAGCAAAATATTTAATCGCTGCATATTTAATTCACCTGTATAAGCTCCCGCACATTATTGAAGATAAAACGTAGAAGCGGGAAACCACGGTTATTAAAACAGCGTCACACAACAGTGAGAAAAGCTACGGGATGCAAACAAGCAATTCACAAAGCACACATTCCTCATCCAAAGCCCCTCCCACATTTTTCCCTCATCGATATCCTGTTTCACTCAGGAAAACATCAGGATATACAAATTAAAAGGATTGTGAACAGCATTTAATTTAAACAGCTAAAGACTTTGTCATTTCACTTGTTTTAAAGGCATATTTTCTCTCAAAATGAAAATTCTTCCATCGGTTACTCATCCTTACGTCATTCCAAACCTTTCATCTGACTTTTTTTTGCTTCTGAGGAACACAAACACAAGATATTTTGATGTACGTCGGTAACCAAACAAAGGTGGCACCCGTGGTATGGACACAAAACCACTGAGACGTCTCTCAAAAGATGTCTTCATGTTCCACAAAAGTTGAACAGGTTTGGAATGACATGAGGGAGAGTAAATGATGGAAAATATGTTCATTCAAGTGAGAGAAGCAAAATGTTACAGTAATTCGGTTTCCAGCTTGTGTGAGTTTGATGATGAGTAAGCGAATGGTTTTACCAGAAAACTCATAGTTACAGTAATTCTGACCTCAGACCAGTGTAAGTATCAACGTCTCAAAGCTTCTCACAGGATGTATGTGGAACAAGGTTAATCTTGACTGGCATCTAAAAGACACTGTTTTGAATGTCTGTTCTGTTACATAACATGTTAAATGAAAAGTCTGTTAGAAGCGATGTGTTTGTTCCCCGCGGCACAGAACAGGAAGGAATGAAGAGTATGTTTGCAGTGATCTGCTGGGTTTCTCCGCAGGCTGGTTTGATAATGTTCAATATAAACTCTCCGCTTTGCCAGAGCAAAAAACTGAATCCAGTCCAAAAACAGCACAAAGACATCTGGTCCAGGTTAAAGTGAAATTCTGATGAACGTTACTGTTCTGAGACACACTCGATGAAGCACGTACAGAACCCCACAGAACCCCACAGACCACGTTAATATCTACAATATATTGGCTGTTTGTCACGTTACATATAACATCATATATTCACAATGTTATTCTTAAGCTGTTAGTGGAACGTTCTAAAAATGTTACAGAACTAAAAAAGTTTAAATAATGATCTTGTAACCAAGCAACAACGTTAATTAAACGTCTAAAAACCGGACAGTTTAAACGTTCCTAGAACATTTTTGTTATCGAATACACACAAACTAATCAAGAGGGACTGAAGAAAACATAGGGAGAAAGGGACGGTCATGGTCTGTTTACTCCTCTCATGTCCCCCCTCAGGGGCCCACAGCAGGGCCACTCAGCAGAAGAGACCTTTCATTGGTCCCTTGGCACTGAAATCCAACCCAATAGTAAAGCAGACCCGAGTGACTGACAGCTGCTGATTTACGCCCCGTTTACAGGCTGTTAAAAATCACAAAGAAGGTCATCAAATCTAATGCGCTGATGAGATTTAGTCCACACAAAGGCATTTAAAGTGTGTGTGTGTGTGTGTTTGTATTGATGCTATTAACTAAACAACTGAAATGCAATAACAACCTCAATATCAATTAATGTCACTTCCTGTCAGCCCCTCGTTAAGAAAACAATCATCTTAATTACTAACGTGATGCTGAGGCCTCACCAGTCGAAAATGAAAACCAAACCATAAACAAAATGTGTTCAGATTTTACATGTTTCTGTTTTGACTGGCATTCATCTTATTCTGAAAGATTTCCTCCTGGGAAAAACATTCCCATTTTTCTTGGGAAAACCATATCTGTTTGAGGGCCAAATGCAGTTTTCCAGCTAAAAGGGAATGTTCTCAGAATGCTGGCTAACATTCTTTAACAGTTCATTCAAAGTTATCAAAAACATTCTTGCAGTACCCCAAGATATATATCCAAATATATCAAAGATGCTACTCTTACGCTGTTAGTGGAATGTTTTGACAGTGTTACAGAATAACGTTTAAATAACATGCTATAACTAAGCCATAATGTTGATACATCTATAAAATGTGACATTTTGGACACAAAATAAAATTGGTCACGTTTCGTAACTTATTGGAAACGTTAGGAAAACGTTTTTACTACCTAAAATTGTTGGCTGGGTATCTGTTTAAGGGATAAAGGTAGTTCTTATGTCCTAAAACAGCTCCAGCTCACCTCGGTTTAAATTCAGCTCCTGAAATATTAAACATTTCGTTTCCGACCAACAGGTGGCACACCAGAGATCTGCGCGCCGGAGTGATGTGTATTTCAGAGCAGGGGAAATGGTTGTGTATGATCTATAGCTTGAGATACTTCTACACTTACTTGCACTCACGACTTTCCAGGTCGAAATGCGGGTTGAAGTTAATAAGGATCTTCTGCTGTGGCTCGGGCGCCTGGATCAGCCAGGTGCACTGCTGGCTGACCGGGTATCCAGTCGGGTAACCGGGAGAGGTCACGTACCCGGGGCTGGTGATGGTGATTTTGGCACCGCAGGGACTTTCTAAAAAGCAAGAGAGGAGAGGAACAGCTGTCGTTTAGGAGAGATCTGAAACTCATGATGTTACACACACACACATTTTACACGACCTGCATCGCATTCTACAAATAGTGGCAAACTAAACAAACAGGCAACGGCAGCAAACACATCGCGCTCTGATCGTACAGGCTGTACGACGGACCGATCAGATTAGAAGATCGATTATGGGTCGGATGACCGATCAAAGTCTAAGATGACCAAACAACCCCGAGACTAGAAGTTTTACTGAAGGCTAATTCAGGTAATTTGTGCCACTCTTGATATTAGGGATCAAAGGCCCGCTGTCAAAAGTGGCCCAGTTTGATATAAGTGCGGTTGTGGGGGGCAGATACGGCACTGCGTCTGAATGTTTGAGTCTGATAACGCCGCACACCCAACACTCTCTCTCTCTCTCTCTCTCTCTCTCACACACACACACACGTACACACACAGAGACTGAATGCATCTCTCTCCAAACACTGCCATAATGTAAAAATATCAACGACTTTTCCACTTGTCTAACAATAATATTGTATTACATAATGAAATCAACAAATACAGATCAAGACCTAAACTAGAAAACATCCCAAACATATACCACGTAAGAATGTGTCGTCGAGCCTAAAATGTGATTCATTTTTAATTAGTTATACGAGGTTTTCTCCGAGTCTAAACGAATACATGAATGAATCATGAATGAATCAACCTGACGATTCGGATACACGGGTCAGGTGGAACTAGCTCATGCAGGTAACACAAGCCGCGCAAGCTTACTTTACATAGCGATGTAAACTTATTAACAGCTCTAAATAACGTAGCTTAGTTTATGACTAATTATCTGTCTCAGTCTCTCAGTTATTCGTTCTTTCTTTTTCCTTGAAACGGCAGTTTTACACAAAACCCGTCATAACCTGTCAAACAGCCAGCAGCTCTCCTGAGCAGCGGCATTCGCTACCGAACACACCTCAAAAACAAACTCACCCGGCAGAGCGCAAAGCCCGGACAGCCCCGTGAGGGTCACAAGCAGCAAACGCCAATACATCCTCAAACGATCGATCTGTTCCGTTAAATCCTAACGGTTTCGTGAGCTGTTATTGGTGAATCCGCACGGCAGTTTGTATGAGTCTGGAGAGAGCGCGTCAGTTGGAGCGCATCCTGGCACTTAACGCGAGGAAACGGTTGTCTTCTCTGTCATGCTGCAAAGAACTAAACTCTTCACCGTCACGGTGTTAAAAGTGAAAAAACAGTTGCTATAATTTCATAATCCAAAAGTGTAGAGGGACTGTGACAGCGCGTCTTCGTTGGCAGCTGGGCTGTGGGCGCTTTTGCGGGCGCGCAGTCGGGTCACTGCCTTAAGTGACTGATTTCCGCCCTCACTGTCGCGGGTGGACGGCTGCTGGTGGGTGTATTTAGTAGGTTCTCATCGGCGTGACGGTTTCAGCATCCGATCTGAAGGTCGCTGATGTCGAAACTCTGGGCTCAAGCGCTGCTCCGCTTGCACGTTCCTCTCGCTTCTCCTCTTTGGGAGAGAATGAGCAGTACTGGAAACAAGCAAACCCTCTAACCCCCTTTCAGGCAGAGACGCGCTGTCTCTCTGCCAACCAGACACGGAGACTGTGGGCCAAAGCAAAGAGACTTCGCGCTGCGTTGCGTGGGAGCGCTATGCTAAAACAAGACGTTCCTCAAAGTACCCAATTAGCCAGGAGAAGAACACAGGACTTTGCGCAGCTTTCCACCACAAACGCTTGTTTTATTGTTCAGCACAACACATGTGGATGATTAGCATCTGTAGTCGTTCCTCCAAGCTTTGGGAGAACGCGGCGCGCATGGATTCGCGTATCTTTGCGCGTTGCAATAAGGACGAGAAGCGCTCGCCAACTCCACGAATCTGTTTCTCCGGCTCGTGACACAGTGACATAAAAATGTGCAGCACGTATTCACAGGCAGCCTCAGAAGCGCAACAGAGCAGCCAGCGAGAGAGAGAGAGAGAGAGAGAGAGAAGTATTTTTCAGTGTAGTCTGCTCATTGAGGTTTCGAGATTCACGGGCTACATTAGGGATGCCAAACCCAACGCCTCACAACCAGTTTTCTAAAACACATTCCAGGAAGACAGAAAGTCAAACGGTTTGGGCGACACGACAGGGGAGAAGTGATCACTGAATTCACATCAGCTCATTATCTGGTCGCAGGCGTTGATTACTTTAAGCCCAAGGCGATAATTAATCCGATAATTTTCCAAAGATAACCGAGCAGTTAGTGAAATCATTTTCAAGCTATAGACAGGCCTCAGAACTCAAGCCGACCAGGCAAACCCTTTCAAAATCACAGAAGGTAATTATGTGGCTTTCAAAGGATTGTATTGAATTATGATCATATTCACATTCATATTCACAGTACAAAGATGATATTTTGTCATGATATCACGATGCACGTCAAATAAACAATGGTATTGTTAATGGTAAGACGCGTTTCTGGATCAAAATCTTTTGCTGGTCCTGGAACAACATTCCTGTCAGAAATAAATAACTGTCCTGACTCAAACCCTACAAAAAATGCTGGGTTGGTTTTTAACCCAAGGCCAACTTAAGTTTGATGATAAACCCAATCTGATGGATAGAAATCATCAATGATGTTGATCCAGGAAAATCTTCTTGGTAACATCACATTCCTTGTATTGTCGTGGTCCATGTTATGTTTTGCTACAGTTTACTAGTGTATCAGAGAAAAGAACAGCTGTACAGGCACGTGGATCAAGCTTCTGTGTTTAAAAGCATTTTACAGGTCAGCTACACAGTTTGATTAATGCCGGGCATCTGTCATGATGATAAATGACCTTTGATAACACAGAGCTGGTCAGATGACATCACAACCTCTCACCGATTCAGACGTGCCTTTGACAAGACAAGATAAAGAGCCGTCACACACACAAACAATCACATGCATAAACATCGCAGCGTGTTCCCGGACAAGTTCCACCAGCTGGTATAGATTTAGAATAAGACTCAAGACGGTAGACATGGATCTGAAGCTTACAGTACACTCTGACTCGCTCCGTATGCTTCCACAGGCTTTTCAATCAAACACTGTGTGTGTGACAGTCAGAGTGCTTGAAATCCCCCAACACATAGACAGTGTGTTAATCTCCTCACAAACACTTGGTCTCTCTCTCTCCTCCGCCTGTTTTATGATGCTGCCATGCTCAACAGCGCCTCGGGCCCCGTGCACAAAGACATGTCTGCTAGCCTAAGTGAGAGAGACAGAGAGAGAGAGAGATTTGTGAGAGATATGAGTTCCTGCCAAACCTGATATTTTAAAGTCATGTTGCTGACAAAAAAAAACAACAATAGCACATTTTAATATCCTGATTGTTTTTCATGGATGGGAAAATACCATGAAAATACGTCCAGGTTAAATCATATCAGATTGAAAGAAAACGCAACGACACAAAATTCTGAAGCCCAGACGCCATTTATTTATTTATTTGTTTATTTGTGTCATTTCCATTATTCTCTGCTGGGAGAATTTTCATTAGGTTCTCATTACCGCATTTGGTTCACATTACGGTAGTGAGAATGGAATGGGATTTTTTGCATTATGCAAATGCGTGAGAGGCATAATCGTGACACGGAGATTAAGTCATAATGCAAAATATCTTGATGATCATAAGCCATTAAGCAAAAGTGCTTCTGTCGTTTGATTTTCAGGTGAAATATCAACCAGATATGTTTTTCACAGATTTTCCAGATTCACCCATATAATTTAAACGCCATTTTCAACTCATAGAGCAGCACATCTCTCTCTCTCTCTCTCTCTCTCTCTCTCTCTCTCTGTTATGCTTTCCCTCATTCCTTCTCTATTTCACATTCGCTACAATCATTCATACACGCTCGGAGGGCGTTCTGTTATTTTTTCTCGGTCTGTCATTAAACAGAAAGCCCTCCACGGCCGCAGGAAGTCTGCTCGAATCTGATTGGCTGTCCTTCAGAATCACAGAGCGGAGCCGTCGTCTGCTGGGACCAAAACCCAAAACCAGATCATTTACATACAGTTTGACCTTCCACGCGGCCCTGCGTGTGTATGAGGGAGTGAGTGAGCGTTACACACGGCTTTCATGCAACTATTAATCATTTCTCATGAAGAAAGGGGAAGCAAGGGTGTGGGGGGGTGGACATGTTGCCGCTCTGTTGCTTCAGGCCCTTCTGCATGTGA
The DNA here is from genome assembly GCA_036877585.1 of Botia kubotai. Taxonomy (NCBI): domain Eukaryota; kingdom Metazoa; phylum Chordata; class Actinopteri; order Cypriniformes; family Botiidae; genus Botia; species Botia kubotai. The sequence goes on from JAZGTI010004794.1 coordinate 25,306, forward strand.
CAAAATTGTTGAAATGACATCATACATCACACAGTGAAAACACATATTCATACACACACAGTCAATCAAACACGCACAGACACTTTTGATGGATGGCTGAGACAGAAAAATACTTCAACACTCCCAGAGGAGAAATGTTGTCATTTAGGAATGTAGATACGCTATATTTCATGTTTCCCCATCAGGATTCCTGCAGGATGAAGCCCAAGCGACCGGGCCGCGGATTGGGCACCCGCGAGCGCATGCAGGAAATGCTTCACTGGAGCTCAGCTGAAGCCCAGACACACAGACACACAAACACACAGACACACAGACAGGATCATATTGTGCCCCTGAAATCCGCCCGTGTCACCATAGGAACACGGCTTGTTTCCATGGCGACAACTGAAGCTTATAATTATGACCCTGCATCAACAGGTGAGACTCAATTACTGTCACCCCCATTCTACCCCTGTTCCTCACACACACACACACACACACTCTGTTGTGTAGCTACCTGCTGTTTCCAGCTTTTATGTGCGTTACAATAGCAGATATTCAGGAGTCTGATCCGGATTATTTATCCGACTCAAGCTGCGATCATATAAAAGCTTGAAACAGCAGCTTCAGCAAGTCTGAGCAATCTTAACCCAGAGAAGATGTACACAGACTGGTCAGAACGTCTTTTTCTCCAGTAAGAAGATTTAAAAGAGCCATAAAACAATCAGATATCATTTACCTCAGATGTAATTTCACTTCTTCTTTACACTTGTACCCTGAACCCGGGACTGCTCGACTGCCAAACAGATCTCAAGACCAGACTAACATGTTTACAGGAGAAGAGCAGCACTATGGGCACAGTATGTCCACTAATTTGGTTTTGTAAGAATCTGATGAGGGATTATTTTGGTAATCTGAGCACAGCCTGAGACATTGAGGAGATGTGAGATTACTGGGGACTTTTGGAATAAGATCTAATTGCTAACAGAACAATTTCTTGTATCCAGTGAGTGGGTATGACTAGTAGAAAACGTACAAATTTACAAATTTAGGGATAAAAAACACTTGCTTTCTCGATATCGATATCATTAACAAATCATACAGATTTTAAACAAAACAGAACAAAATCTTTCAGCTGAGACTCTTCATTATCTAACAGTTCGTTTTTCTGTGTAGTCCAAAGATAAATCAGAATCAGAAGTTTGTTTTGTTGAATATTATTGCTGTTTCTCAGACGATGAGACAGGGAGCGAGTGACAGTCACAGGCTGCTCATTCTGCAGCTTTATCTGCGCTGTACTGCAGTAATATCGTCCGTCCACACAGAAATCCCCTCAAATGTCAAATAAATGTCACATCGAGAACTTGCGCGCCATCCTGCCGATGTGATCTGCCGTATTTCTGGAAATCTGGATTTATATCTGGATGCCTTGAAAGAGATTTCATGCAATAAAGCCAAGCGAGATGCACATGGATGAAGAGTATGAGAGAGAGACACACACACACAGATGGAGAGAGAGAGAGATCATTCACATACTGTCTGACAGATGTCAATGCATTTCTGGATTTAAACAGACACACTGTCTGAAATAAATGCTGATGCATAAATGCTTTTATCTCTCTTTCTCTGTTGCAAACACACACACACACACACACACACACACACATTTACTTATCTGTCTAAATGGGGACATTCCATAGACTTGTATTGTTTTTATACACAGCTGGTTATAAACACTGTAACCTAACACCAACCCACACTCTCCAAACTTCAAACTTTATTTATTATCTTTTTATAGTAAAATAATTTTTAATGTATTTTCATTCCCAAAAGGAGGTTTTGCTGATT